>CAUYQU010085788.1:0-73579 GCA_963574635.1 Cheracebus regulus
GCCCTGGGCCAGATTAGACATACAAAGAACTGATACCAATTATATTGAAACTATTGCCAAAATACTGTATGAGGAGAGGTTTCTCCCTAACTCATTCTATCAAGGCAGCATCCATTTGTTAACAAAATTTGGCAAAGACATAACTATAAAAGAAAACTGAAAGCCTGAATATATTACAGGTCTCAGCTTCCTATTTCCACTTTTAAGCCACTTCTCCATTATACAACAGAAACATTAGCTCCTTTGAAGAGCTTTTCATCAGTGTAAAATAGTGTCGTCTGCACAACTACCATATGTCTGTGATTTTCATATATATGGGTATTTGTACATACATATACCAACATCTATATGCACAGGATACAATTTTACAAATTTTCATGTTTACAATTGATAAATGCTGATAAGAAAATATGTTTACTAAAGAAGTATTTTTATAAGCACAGGTAGTCAGTGATGCTCTTTTCTATATATTAATATACATATATATATATATATATACATAATTTCAAAACACACATCTTTGTATTGCATATGTTTTCTCAAGAGAAAAAACTTAGGTTAATGTCAGTACTGGTACATTTTTTTTCCCTAAAAAACCACCCAACATTTCTATAATTTTAAGTAAAATTGTGCTCCTCCTCCCAAGACACTCCCAGCCTCAATGTCTAGTCTTCCCTTTGTTCCTTGTTTTTTTGGATTTGTAAACACCCATAAGGCATGTGGCTCAAAACACTTGGAACGTAAGTTACTGGAAAGCTTCAGGATCCCTTTTCACTTTTGTTCATGATAGGCCTCAATCTTTTCTCCCTATAAAGATAATTTCACACATATGGAAACATTTTATTTAAAAAATTAGAAAAAAATCAGGGATAAAATAAAGTACTTTTTTATTGTTTTCAACTGAGGTGCTAAACTTTATACCAAATTATGATTTATCTTAATCACATTCAAATTAACTTGTTGTACAGATTTGTGAAATTGCAAATTCATTTTATATTATTCTTTTTAAATTTTTATATATTTAGGTGGCAAAATGCAAGTTTCTTACATGTAAATGTTACACAGTGGTGAATATGTATATGTCGCATAGTCATGAATTTTAGGATTTTTGTGTGACTATGACGGAAAAAGTGAATACTATACCCAGTAGGTAATTTTCAACTTTTTTATTCTACTCTGTATGTTCATGTGTACCTATATTTTAGTACCACTTATAAGTGAGAATATATGGTATTCATGTTTATGAGTTATTTCACTTAGGACAATGGCCTGCAGCTGCATCCATATCCATGTTGCTGCATAAGACATGATTTCATTCCTTTCTATGGGTGAGTAGTATTCCCCATATATATATATATATATATATATATGTATCACATCACATTTTCTTTGTCCAGTTCTCTGTTGATGGACACTTAGGTTGATTCCATATCTTTGCTACTATGAATAGTGCTATTATAAACATATAAATGCAGTTATCTTTGTAATATAATGATATATTGGGGGACGGGGTAGATACACAGAAGTAGGGTTGCTGAATCACTGGTAGTTCCACTTTTAGTTCTTTGAGAAATGTCCACACTGTTTTCCAGAGCAGTTATACTAACTTATATTCCCATCAGTGTAAATGGTGGGTATAACTATCCCATTTTCTCTGCATCCTTGCCAACATCTAATCTTTTTATAGTTTTTAATAGCCATTCTGATGGGTACTAAGATCTCATTATGGTTTTGAGTTGCATTCTTCTGATAATTAGAGATGTTGACCTTTTTTTTTCATATGTTTGTTGGCCACTTGTATCTTTCCTTTCGAAAATGTCTGCTCATATTCTTTGCCCACTTTTTAATGGAGTTATCTTTTTTTTCTTGTTGAGATGTATGAACTCCTTGTAGATTCAGGATATTAGCCTTTTGTCACATGCATAGATTTCCAATATTTTCTCCTATTCTGTAGGTTATCTGTTTAATCTGTGGATAGTTTCCTTTGCAGTACAGAAGCTCTTTAGTTACATTAAGTCCCATTTTACCTATTTTTGGTTTTGTTGCAAATTTGTTTTTGAGGACTTCATCATAAATTCTTTCCATAGGAAAATGTCCAAAAGAGTCCTTCCTAGGTTTTCTTCTAGAATTTTTATAGTTTGAGTTCTTTAATCCACCTTCAGTTGATTTTTTTATATGGTGAGAGGTAGGAGTCTTTCTTTTGCATATGGCTATTGAATTTTCCCAGCACCATTTCTTATGTAGGTGCTCATTTTTCCAGTCTATATTTTCATTGACTGTTTCAATGATCTGTTGGTTGTAGGTATGTGGCTTCATTTCTGGGTTCTCTATTCTGTTTCATTCTGTCTATTTTTATACCAGTGTCATGCTGCTTTGCTTACTATAGTCTTGAGGTATAATTTGAAGTCAGGTAATGTGACGCCTGGTGAACACAGATGAAATAATCCTCAAGAATACAGTAGCAAATAGAATCCAATAGCACATCAGAAAGATAGTACACTATAATCCAGTAGGATTTATCCCAGGAATGCAAGAATAATTCAAAATATGTAAATTTGTACATGTGATACATCACATAAACAGCATTTAGGACAAAATCCACAGGATCATGTCAATAGACAGAGAAAAAACATTCAGTTAAATTTTGCATCCCTTCCTGATAAAAATCCTCAACAAACTAGACATAGAAGGAACACACCTCAACATAATAAAGGACCTTTATGACAAATCTGCAGCCAACACCATATTTACTGAAGAAAAGATGAAAACATTCCTTCAAAAAACTGGAGAAATACAAGGATATTCACTTTCACCACTCTTATTCAACATAGTACTGGAAACCTTCACCAGAGCAATCAGGCGATAGAATGATAAAAGGTATCGAAATTGGAAAATAACAATTCACAGTATTCCTGTTTGCTGATGATATGATCTCATATCTAGAAAACCTTAAAGGCTTCACCAAAAAACCTTTAGATTTGATAAATTGATTCAGTAAAATTTTACAATACAAAATTAATGTACAGAAATTAGTAGCATTTCTGTACTTCAATAACAATCTAGCTGAGAACCAAATGAAAAAGGCAATCCCATTTACAGTAGCTACAAATAATGTATATATGCATGTGTTTGTGTTTGTGTGTGTGTGTGTGTATTTAGAGACAGGATATCTCTCTGTCACCCAGGCTGGAGTGCAATGGCATGACCATAACTCACTGCAACCTCAAACTCCTTGGCTCAGTGATCCTCTAGCCTCAGCCTGCTGAGTAACTGGGACTTTGGGTGCATGCCACCATGCCCAACTAATTAACATATATATGTATTTGTAGAGATGGGGCCTTGCTATGTTGCCCAGCCTAGTCTCAAACTCCCGGCCTTAAGCAATCATACTGTCTCAGCCTCACAAAGCACTGTGATTACAGCAATGAGCCACTGCACCCAACCTCCTTTTTTTCACTTTTAAGTTGAGGGGTACATGTGCAGGATGTGCATGTTTGTTACATAGGTAAACGTGTGTCATGGGGGTTTGTTGTATAGATTATTTCATCACCCAGGTATGAAACCCAGTATCTATTAGTTATTTTTCCCGATCCTCTTCCTCCTCCCACCTTCCATGCTCTGATAGGCCTCAGTATATGTTGTTCCCTGCTATGTGTCCATGTTTTCTCATTATTTAGCTCCCACTTACAAGTGAGAACATGCAGTATTTGGTTTTCTATTTCTGAATTAGTTTGTTAAGGATAATGACCTCCAGGCTCATCCATGTTAATACAAAAGAACATGATCTAATTCTTTTTTATGGCTGCATAGTATGCCATGGTTTTATATGTACCCAAATTTCTTTATCCAGTCTACTACTGATGGGCATTTAGGTTGATTAAGTGCTTTTGCTACTGTAAAGAGTGCTGCAATGAGCATCCATGCATGTGTCTTTATAATAAAATGATTTATATACTTAATATATATTATATATTTACATAATATATATAATAAATAAAATAATATATGTATGTGTATATATATAAAGCAATCCCATTACTCGGAATATACCCAAATATATATATTCTGAGTAATGGGATTGCTGAGTCAAATGGTCTTTCTGACTTCAGGTCTTTGAGGAGTTGCCACACTGACTTCCATAATGATTGAAATAATTTACACTCCCACCAACAGTATATAAGCATTCCTTATTCTCTACAACCTCACCAGAATGTGCTTTTTTTTTTTTGACTTTTTAATCATAGCCATTCTGACTGGTGTGACATGGTATCTCATTGTGGTTTTGATTTGCATTTCTCTAACGATCAGTGATGTTGAGCTTATATTCATATGCTTGTTGACCACATATATATCTTCTTTTGAGAAGTGTCTGTTCATGTCTTTCACTAACATTTTCAAAGAACTCCTATTAAAATACCAACGTCATTTTTCACAAAAAATGCTAAAATTCATATGAAAACTCAAGACTCTCATACTTCCTAATTTCAATACATACTACAAAACAATAGTTATTAAGATAGTGTATTACCGGCATAAAAGTAGATGCATAAATTAATGAAATAGAACAAAGAGCCCAGAGATAAACCTTTAAATGATGTTTCAACAGTGTGCCAGGATTACACAGTAGGGAAAGGACAGTCTCATCAACACATTGTATTGAGAAAACAATATTCACAAGAAAAAAAATAAAGTTAGACCCTTACTTACATCACATACAAAAATAATTTAAAATGAATTAAATACCTAAATATTAGAATTAAAACTATAAAATTTGTAGAATTGAACATGTGGTAAAATCTTCAGGACATTAACTTTGGGAATGATTTATTGGATATGACACCAAAAGCATAGGTAAAATATTTTTAAAAATAGCCAAATAAGAGTGCAACAAACTTAAAAATTTCTGCACAGCAAAGGAAGCAATCGACAGAGTGGAAAGACAACTTACATAGGGGAATAAGATACTTGCAAATTACATATGTGATAAAAGGTTAATATCCAGAATATATAAGGAAGTCCTATATGTCAATACTAACAACAAAACAACCTGATTATTTTTAGAGAAGCAAAGGATCGAAATCATCATTTCTCCAAAGAACATGGACAAATGGCAATAAGCATATGAAAAGATGCTTGACATCACTCATCATCGGGGAAATGCAAATAAAAAACACAATAAGATATAATTGCCTCCTTCCTCAGAAAGGTCACTATCAAAATAACAAAATATATCAAGTTTTGGTGAAAATGTGGAGAAATTGGAACCATCATGCCCTCATGGTGGGAATTATAGAAAATGTTATAGTGGTTCTTCAGAATATGAAAAATAGAATTAGTATATGACTCAGCAATCCCGCTTCTGAACATTTATTCAAAAGAATGTAAAGCAGGATCACAAAGACATACACACTCATTTTTATCACTGCATTTTTCACAATAGCAATGAGTCATAAGCAAGCAAAATATCTGTCAACAGATAAATGGATAAATACAAAGTGGTATATACATAAAATAAGATATTACGTAGCAGTTAAAGAGAAGGAAATCCTGTCACATGCTACAACATGGATGAACCTCTAGAACATTATGTTAAGAGAAATAAGTCAGTCATAAAAGGTTAAATCTGTATTATTCTACTTATATGAAATATCTGTAGTAGTAAGAATCATAGAAACAGAAAATTGAAAGGTGATTACCAGGGTTGAGTGGAGAAACAAGAGAGAATTAGTGTTTAATGTCTACAGAGTTTCACTTTCTCAAAATAAACATGTAGAGATTTGTTGCACAACAACGTGAATGTATTTAAAATCACTGACCTGTACCCTTTAAAATGGCTAAGATGTTTAATGTTATGGGTTTTTTTTGCCACTATAACAAAAATAAGTACCAGTAATTTCATAACAATAAATGTAAATGCCCAGTCAACATAGGCATATAAGTTCAATCCCACTTATAAAGCACTGCAGAATAATACAATTAGGTTTATGAATTAACAAAAGCACTTATATATAATTATTAGATATATTTGCTTTTAAAATTATCAAATATTTTTTCTTCATTTTCTTGAGAGATGATAGAGATAGATGAAATTTCTTAATTGCTCATCATTGGTGCAAACTTGCTTAAAGGTAATTTAACAACAGGTAACAAAATATTCAAAAATATATATACCTCTGATTCAGAAATTTAAAATCTAGGAATTTATTCTAAGTAGATAATAATAAATTGCATAAAACTTAAGTTACAAAGTTGTTCATCATAGTAACATTTAGCAAAGTAAAACATTCATAAACTAAATATTTAACAATATGTGGTTGGCTAAATAAGAATGAATAAGAATAAACTTTCTTAATACAATACCTAATTTTGGAGTAGAAAAATATCAAATGGTATCAAATATGATACCAAATCAGATGTTTGTGTGTGTGTGTGTGTGTGTGTGTGTGTGTGTGTGTGTGTGTGTGTGATGATATGATGGTGCAATATAGAAAATGACTATGGAAACCAGGAATTGAAACATAGTATAAGGGCTCAGCAGGAAATTATTTTCTTTCCTTAAATAAATACAATCTGAGATAGATATATGTCAAGTGGTCTGTGAGTGAAGAAGAAAAGAAGGTGAATACTGAGAAAAGGCAACATACATTTTCCTCCTTCTTTTTCCTGAGGATAAGGTGTTAATCTCATCAACAATATTTGCCAGCTGTGATATGCAGCCCATTTGTGCATTATCTCATTTAATCCTAACAATTATGTACTTATGTTTATTATAACTTGCATTTTATAGTTGTGGAAAGTAAGGCAATGGAGTTCACACAGGTAATAAGGACAGAGCTGGAATACTAGCTTTCAGAGCGTTTACAGAGGTTGACCAGAGCAGAGGACATGAGATACTTGTGTATCTAAATAAGTTCTGGGAATGATGATTTTGAGTCTAGAGCATAGAGGTGAGACTGGCCCATGAACTTCAGGTGATGCATTGGCTTTGAGACAAAGAGAAGCCCTATGTCCTCAGCACTAACGGTGCAGAGAAGAGGGCTTTTAAGGGATTGGCATTGATAAGTCAATGTCACAGGGAGAGTTTTAAATTTCATATATCATTATTGTCTTCCTATTGCATTATTTTCTGACAATTCAAATATTAAAATATACCTCTAAGTGTGCTAACCAGGAGTGGTGATATCTGTAGGCAAGGCAGAGAGCAGCATTCAGAAAAAGAAGGAAATCTATAAAGAGACAAAAATATTCCTAGAAGTTCTATAAGCATCAGATTTTTCATTTAATCCTCAAAAATCTGAGAAATCACCACTAAAGAACTTATCCATGTAACCAAAAACCACCTGTACCCTCAAAAATTATTGAAATAAAAATTTTTAAAATATACAAAAAAGAGAAAAATATTAAAAGAAACCTTATGAAATAAGGATTATCAACATCATTGAGAGTTGAAGAGGGTTATTTTCTCTCATAAATGTTAAGTAATTTTCCCAATGCCAAAGTGCTAGTAGATAGCAAAGTCAGGATCTCTGGAAAAATGAACATCACAATTAACAGCAGAATCCAAATGTCTATCAGTCATTGAATGGATAAACAAAATGTGGTAAATCCACATGACATATTATTTTCCAATAAAGAGGAATGAATTGCTAAACATGACTGAACCATGAAAACATCATGGTCAGTGAAAGGAGCCAGTCACAAAAGATCACATACTATTTGGTTCAATTTGTGTCGACAAATCTATAGACACAGAAAGTAGATGCATGGTGGCCACCTACTGAGGAAAGTGAGGAATGGAAAGTGGTTGCTAATGATTAGGGAGTTTCTCATTGGTATGGTGAAAATGTTTTAGGATTAGATATTGGAGATGATTGCTTGACTTTGTAGACATACTTTTAACATACTAAAATCTGTTGCGTTGTACACTTTAAAATAATAAATTTTATTGTATGTAAATTATACCTGAGTAGTGAAAAATGAATTACAATGAGGTTGTATAGGGTTTGATTATAAATTATTTTCACCTGTTCCAAGTTAACTGTAATATGTTTAGTTAACTTTTAAAAAGAAAAAGAGAAAAGAAAAAATAAGACGTAAGTTTAAATATGCCTATCAAATAGAAAACATCAAGTAGATCCAAATAGAACCAGGAGCACTGGCCAAAGACATTTTATAACAAGTTACCAAATTGGTTCCCAGCTAAAACTATAAAGAAGGGATTATCACCCCACAGGAAATGAATTTGTGAGCAGCTGCTCTTCATTGGTAGGACAATCTTGAGGTCCTGACCTCTCTGAGACGCAGTGCTAAGTAAAATCTACCAAATCCATACTGAAAAAATATGTTTAATCCCTCCCCCTGTAACAGTATCATAGCCAACGGGCCACTTCTCCCTGAGAGTCACATGCCTCACTCCTTTGATTAAACGGAAGACAATCAGAGGAGGAAGGCAGGACCTGCTTTGGATTCAGTGAGCTGGGCAATGGTGAAGTTGTAGATTCTGGAACATCATTTTGACCTAGCACTGAGAAGCTGTAGGTCCTTGGATAAGTTATCTGACCCCTCAGAACCTCTATTTCTTCACCTGCTAACATGGGGAAGGTTCCTGTGGCAGTTCTTGTTGTCTTGAGAACTCAGAGACACATTAGCATGCTTAGTACTTAGCACTTTGCCAGGGCCCTGAAAAAGTGCTTCATAAATATGGCTGGTGCCATTATGGATTGATATGGTTTGACTGTGTCCCCACCCAAATCTCATATTGAATTGTCACTCCCTTGATTCCCATGTGTTATGGGAGGGACTCGGTGAGAGATAATTGAATTATGGGGGGCAGTTTCCCCCATACTGTTCTCATGGGAGTGAATAAGTCTCAAGGGATCTGATGGTTTTATAAGGGTTACATCTTTTGCTTGGTTCTCATTCTCTCTTGTCTATGCCATGTAAGACATGCCTTTTGCCTTCTACCATGATTGTGAGGCTTCCCCAAGCCATATGGAATTGTGAGTCCATTCAACCTTTTTCTTTATAAATTACCCAGTCTTGAGTATGTCTTTATCAGCAGAATGAAAACTGACTAATACGTAGACTTATAACATTTCTTCCATTTCTTTGACAAACATGTATTGGTTGTCAACTCTGTGCCAGGCATGATTCTAAGCACTGGAAATGCAACAAAGAACAAAACAGATAAAAATATGGAGCTTACCTGTTGGTGGGGGAGAAACATAATTAAGATTAAAAATAATACTGTATATGTAATATATTAGATAGTGACAAGTTGCTGAAGAAAAAAATAAAAGAGGAAGATTAGTATGAAGTGTCAGTAGAAGATAAGAGCAGACAAGATATGTTGATGGAATAGCTTAATCAGGAGATATTTAAGAGCCAAAGCTCTATGCTAGATTGAATCTGCTACAGGGCTAGAAATAATGGCCTGCCAAATGAGTGGTAAGCACTTCAGAAATATTGAATATTCTCAGAGTTGTAAGATAGCTTAAAGTCTATTATTTAAGCCATATGGTTAGTCCTTGACTTTTCTTTGTAACCACTATCTGGGTTTAATCAAATTACAGTCAAATAAGTGCAAGACAACTAATTCACTGCTTCTTGGGGCCATTTGTTTTATTCTTATACATTTTTCCCTTTGGAAATCTATGTCTCATTATTTAATTTAGAGTTATTATGGATACCTAATATTTGTACATATTTATGGACTGCATGTGATGTTTTCATACAGGCATACAATGTATAATTCTTATACAATTCTTGTCATGAATATAACCTCTTTCCCTGTAGCATTCAAAAAATTTAAAAATGACTAGACTAGGCTCATTTCACCTTTCCAACTACCAAGGACTTTTTGTGTTTTTATTCTGCCATCAAACATAGTCTATATCTCACCAATTATTGTGATCTATAACACAGAAGTGAGAAAGTTTCAAGAGTTCAGGTGCCTGTAATCCCAGCTACTTGGGAGGCTGAGGTGAAAGAATCACTTGAAACTGGGAGACAGAGATTGCAGTGAGCCGAGATGGTGCCATTGCACTCTAGCCTCGGTGAGAGAGAGTAAGACTCCGTCCAAAAAAAAAAAAAAGAAGAGGGTAGTGATGAAAACAGAAGACAGTGGCCTATGAAAATGTCCCTATGGCATTTCTACCTTAGCCATGCAACTCATTACGTTTTGATAAATGAGCCAGTTACAAAACCATCTAAGTATACAATCATTTAGCTATAGACTTCTTATTCTTTTTCTTAGGAAGATATTGGGAAATTCTAATTTTTCTTGAAATCTAGATCTTTTGTATATTCTTCATTGTGTTTGTCTAATTATTTAAGAAACAAATAAATTTGACTTTTCATAACTTATGCTTTATGAACCTATGCAAGATCATCATAATTTTCATTTTAAAAGTACAATATTAAAAATATTAATAATCCATAATAATTGCTGGCTTTCTAATGATATCACTCTAATGGCACTATAGATTGTATAATTTATATTCTTTCAAAGCTGGAAGTATAAGATATATATATATATATGCATATCCAACCTACTGGCAAATTTTCATAGCTTTCTGATTTTTTCTAAGTTTTTCATAAACTCATTATATATTATTACTCTACAAGGTAAATATTTTAATAAATTTGATTTTGAAAATAATTCTCACATTTTCAAATCTGTATATACTTTTAAAATCTGACAGCTTGGCCTAGAACACTGGGAGGGAAAAAGGGAGGCTATCTGCCCAGATTTTACTTCACATCAAAGAGATTACATTCGAAAAGAATATAATCAAGCTATAAAACCATCCTCTTAATTGGAAACTGTTCTCCTTAAAACACTTCACCAACTTACAGCCTAGAATTTCTCTTTAACAAATACGTTTGTTCTTTTTCTTTTTAAAAATGATTCTACTGGATGGGGAAAACTAAATATCATCCACTGAGGGCCTTTTTCTTTCTGTGATTTATTATAATATCAGGCCATCTCTGCCTATTTCACTTACTGCAAATAGAATTTAGGATGAATTTTTGTCATTCACCATTTTTTATAAGCCTCCATTTATTATTGATTTAATTGACCTGATACTATTCTTATGGATCACTCTTCTATTTGCACTCTTTGTCATCTTTTCTACATATACTTTTGGGGTTAAGGGTCTTCTTTGCACAACAATAATGTATCTTTTCAAAAAGTAAAGCATATAATTTCTTAAGTGATATAACTAGGGAACTTTTTCTCCTTTCAAAATCAATTCATAATGTATATTAGCAACTTAAATTTCTTTAAAACAGATGACGCTTTCCTTTTGCAATTTTAGGATAGCCTCTGAAACACATATACTCTTTAGAAAAACAAAATTTTGAGATTCAATATCCATTAAGTACTAATGGCTGATGAAGTTCTTTACAGAAATCAGGCGATGCTACGAAGAAAAAGAAGGAAATGCTCAACACAGTCTAAAATTGTAGGACACCCAGGAAATTGTGTCCTATGTAGTTAAACATATCTGTTTCTGGTACAATATTCCTTTCTGGAAGCCAGCCACATCACCAACCCTGAGGCACGACAATTTGATCTACACAGCCTCACCAGCCACACCAGCTCCAGCCATGTCTCCATCCTGGATCTCTCAGCACTGACCTTCCCTTGTACTCTTTTGTTTTTGGTGGGGAGGGGGGAGAATCTAAATATTATCATAAATAAAGATTCTTAAATTTATATCATTTAAATCAGGGAATCTCCCATATAGCATCTAACCAATAATTCACCTCAGATCTGTTTGTTTTTTTTTTTTTTTTGGAAGGTGAAAGTGTTGCAAAAGGTAAATAATAAAAATAGTGCTTTCATTTTGTCTGGTTTTAGGGGATTCTCAGGCTGCCTTCAAACACCATACTTGACTCGAAGTATAGATGCTGAGCTCTCTTTTTCACCACTACAACTTCTCAGTTAAATGAATTAAGATTTATTTTCCTGGTAATAGTATATTTCTGACAGGTTTCAATAGGAATATGAGAGTAACAGTAGCAAGGAATTTGGCTAAGGGCATGAACGTGAATCATTTTTCTTTGGAAGTCTTTGGGTGAAGTGATGGCTGACATGAAAGGGAGCCCTCCACAGGTGTTCGTTCAGTGCCAGGGCCCAGGCAATACAAGGTGCCTTGAAAGTGAGGGCTGGGTAGTGGGTGGTAATGATTCAACTCCAACAACATTTCTATGCAATTAAATAGTGTCCCCAAATTTTGACCATTTGCTGCACTGTCATTCACTTCTAACTGAACAGGCTGTTCAAGGGGGTTCCAGCTCCTCTAAGACTCTACTGATCCCTAAGTTTTTATTACTTTTCTTCCATTATGCCCATATCTGTTTATCTGTAAGAATCTCTACAAGCCTAAATACAGATTCTCTTAATATTTCCAAATTCTAATCTCTCAAACATAACCTTCAATTCTCTAAGATTACCAGCTTTTAAAATGCAAAGACTAATATTTGAATTTATTTATTCTTCATTTTGGAAGGACCAAATAAATGCCCCTGTCTTTGATTATATTCTATCACCAATGTCATCATAAATATGAAAATAAATATTCACATTTCTCAAGCATCTCAATAATTGTAGTGAAACTGTTTCAATTTAAGAAAACAAATTTTCTTTTCAGAAAGGGTCAAAGATGAGCTTACTTCAGCAAAATGTCACTCCAGTACTGTTACAAACAGACTATATAACACTTTCTGTGGCACAATGGCTTTTTAATTTTTTTTAGATCACTGATTCTCAAACTGTATGCTTATTAGAATCACCTGGGGAGCCTTAAAAACACTGATGCCTAAGTCTCACCCCAGGTTTGTACCTAAGCTGTACTCTAGAGTTTTTAAAACCTCACTTCAGTTCAATTGATTCGTTGACGTTGGGTAAGTCCAAGATTTTTGAGTATTAAAATGCTCTAATGTAAAGCCAACATACAAACCATTGGTCTAGTCCCTTTTTACTCAACTTCCTTAAACAATCTAGAGAAAGCACTGTTAATATCATAACCTTTGTAGCCTGTATTTTAAGACAAACTCTATCCTATAGTATTGCTGATTTGATTTGATAACTTCAAACAACAAATTTTCAATGCCTTTTTGAATTTTTTAAAACAAGTATTCATAGAAATGCTTCAGGGCATCAGATTTGTCTTAAGAAAACAAAAATAATAATTTTTCCCCTTCTACAGAACACAAGAAAGTCAAAAGATAGCTGAGCTAATTCATCCAGATAGTTCTCTAGAATAAATTAACTTATTAATAAGCAGAAAAATTGATATAGAATGGACTCATTTACATCCAAAATAATAATGCCACTGCTAGCTATTTATGAAACAACTATTTTAAAAATTAACTTCGATATGTTCAAAGAAACTAAATGGGAAATAATTTTTAGCATTGCAAGTTCCATCTCTATAGGACAATCCTAATGCTACACTTCAAAATTGTTGTTCCAACAGTCTCCTATGCATATTCAGTAGCAAGATTGTTTTTTACTTTTTTCCTTGTAGTTATAGATCTTTAAATTATATCTTTGTCTCAGATACATCACTCCTTCAACCTTTTGTCTCCTGGCAACATTTGTATCTACTGGAAACTTTTTAGAATTTCAAATTCTCAACACTGTCTCAGAACTAATAAATTATAAAACTTGAATCTGGGGTCCAGTATGCTATGTTTTTCCTTGGAGGCAATGCCACACATCTACAACCATCTGATCTTTGACAAACCTGACAAAAACAAGCAATGGGGACAGGATTCCCTGTTTAATAAATGGTGTTGGGAAAACTCGCTAGTCATGTGCAGAAAGCAGAAACTGGACCCCTTCCTGACACCTTACACTAAAATTAACTCCAGATGGATTAAAGACTTAAACAGAAGACCTAACACCATAAAAACCATAGAAGAAAACCTAAGCAAAACCATTCAGGACATAGGCATAGGCAAGGACTTCATGACTAAAACACCAAAAGCACTGGCAATAGAAGCCAAAATAGACAAATGGGACCTAATTAAATGACAGAGCTTCTGCACAGCAAAAGAAACAATCATTAGAGTGAACTGGCAACCAACAGAATGGGAAAAACATGTTTGCAATTTATCCATCTGACAAAGGTCTAATATGCAGAATCCACAAAGAGATAAAACAGATTTATAACAAAACAAACAAACCCATTCAAAAGTGGGCTAAGGATATGAACAGACACTCTTCAAAAGAAAACACATATGAGGCCAACAAACATACGAAAAAATGATCACCACTTGTCATTGGAGAAATGCAAATGAAAACTACATTGAGATACCATCTCACACCAGTTAGAATGGTGATCATCAAAAAATCTGGAGACGACAGATGCTGGAGAGAATGTGGAGAAATAGGAATACTTTTACACTGTTGGTGGGAGTGTAAATTAGTTCAAGCATTGTGGAAGACAGTGTGGTGATTCCTCAAGGACCTAGAAATAGAAATTCCATTTGATCCAGCAATCCCATAACTGGGTATATACCCAAAGGATTATAAATTGTTCTATTATAAAGACACATGCATACACATTGTGGCACTGTTTACAATAGCAAAGACCTGGAATCAGCCGAAATGCCCATCAATGATAGACTGGACAAGGAAAATGTGGCACATATACACCATGGAATACTATGCAGACATAAAAAATGATGAGTTCGCATCCTTTGTAGGGACACGGATGAATCTGGAAACCATCATTCTCAGCAAACTGACACAAGAACAGAAAATCAAACACTGCATGTTCTTACTCATAGGTGGGTGTTGAACAATGAGAACACATGGACACAGGGAGGGGAACATCACACACTGGGGTCTGTTAGGGGGCAGCTCGGGGAGGGACAGCAGGGGGTGGGGAAGTTGGGGAGGGATAACATGGGGAGAAATGCCAGATATAGGTGATAGGGGGATGGAAGCAGCAAACCACCTTGCCATGTATGTACCTATGCCACAATCTTTCATGATCTGCACATGTACCCCAGAACCTAAAGTACAATTAAAAAAAAAAAAGATAAATAGCTGGGACCTAATTAAACAGAAGAGCTTCTGCATGACAAAAGAACAGTCACCAGAGTAAACAGACAAGCTATGAAGTGGGAGAAAATCTTCACAATCTATATATCTGACCAAGGACTAATATCCAGAATCTACAACAAACTCAGTAAGAAAAAAAAACAATCCCATCAAAAAGTGGGCTAAGGACAATAGACAATTGAATAGACAATCTCAAAAGGAGATATACAAATGTCCAACAAACATTAAAAAAATGTTCAGCATCACTAATGATCAGGAAAATGCAAATCAAAACCACAACACCATGCTACCTTACTCCTGCAAGAATGGTCAAAATCAAAAAACAGTAGATGTTGGCATGGATGTGGTGAACATGGAATGCTTCTACACAGCTGGTGGGAATGTAAACTAATACAGCCACTATGGAAAACAGTGTGGAGATTCCTTAAAGGACTAAAAGTAGAACTACCATCTGATCCAGCAATCCCACTACTAGATACCTACCCAGAGGAAAATAAGCAATTATTTGAACACATGCAAATTTATAGTATATTTGAACACATGCATATTTATAGCAGCACAATTCACAATTGCAAAATTGTGGAACCAAGCCAAATGCCCAACAATAAACTGTGAGATTTTATATATATATATACATATATATGTGTGTGTATATATATACACATATATATGTGTGTATATATATATGATGGAATACTATGCAGCCATAAAAAGGAATGAATTAACAACATTTTCGGTGACCTGGATGAGACTGGAAACTATTATTCTAAGCAGAATAACTCAGGAATGGAAAACCAAATATCGTATGTTCTCACTGATATGTGGGAGCTAACCTATAAGGACGCAAAGGCATAAGAATGATACAATGGACTTTGGGGACTTGGGGGGAAGGGTGGGAGGGGGCAAAAGATAAAAGACTACAAATATGGTGCAGTGTATACTGCTCAGGTGCACCAAAATCTCACGAATCACTGCTAAAGAACTTATTCATGTAACCAAATACCACCTGTATCCCTATAACTTATGGGAAAAATATATATTTATTTAAAACCAAATATTTTTAAATTTGTGTTTTGAATATTTGAGAAACAAATTTTAGAATAAAGATATAATAAGAAAAAAAGTTAGGAAAAATGAAAGTCATGATGCATGTAAAGTCTCACAACTGGTAGCTATCAGACTAAAATTACCCCAAAGACAGTATTCTTCATTTTCATAGGCTCAATATGTGAACACTGTCTGGCTCTGTAAATGTTTAATACACCTTATCAATTAATAAATTTAAAGATTAAAAATAAGCCCATAATTTGGATATGTACTAAAGTTTCATAACCACTGATATATGTTATAGACATTTGTATTTATGCTCTGACCCAGAGAACTTTTTAGCTTGATTAGGCCCTAAGTAATAATTTCTAGTTTGTCTATTGCTGTCCCTAAACCATGACCAATACAAATTTATAAAGAAAATCTCTTTAGAGAGCTCAGTCAGGATCACAAGACCTGCACAATACCTTTAAAATACTTTGACTTCCATTATAGTCTACTTTGTAAGTAAATAGCAAAGGTCACACTTAAGCTTCTGTATTGTGTTTGTCTTGATATGAATATCTGCATGCAATTCTAAAAATCAATGAAAAATTACAAAGGCAAGAAAGAAGACAGCTTCTTCACAGCCTGCTCTTTTCTGGAAGTTTATATGTGTTCTCTTTCTGTTAACAACACTCTACATTTATTATTCCAAATTCATTACCCTTTCTTGCCCCTAGAAATATCTCAAGGGAGGCTTAATTCTTAAATCTGGTGAGCAATTGCCCTCCTTCATGCTGCTCACATTTCTCTTTTCTTCCTCTTCTGTTTCATGCATCTCACATAACCTCATTTCTCTGTGTGATTTTTCTTATAATTGACCTCCTGTTCATCTTAATGACAAGAAATTTCCCTCATCTTCTCAGGATTCTCTCATATAGACAACCTAAGACATACATGCACAAAATTATTAAACATCTTTACCTTAGTACTTGTAACCTTGCAGCAAACCTTAACTTCTAATGTTTAATTGAGGTGGGTAGGTATGAAATCCCAGGAAAGTAAGGGGTGAGAGAGAAAAGGAACTGGGGGGAAAAAATACAAGAAAGAAAGTAAAGTCAATGTAAGAAAATAGTATTGTCAAGCTATCATAAGAAAAGGTAGCTCCTTAATGAATCACATTGGTCATTCCCTGAGAGGATATGTGGAGCCATTGTACCTCAGAAAAATATCTGTGAATGGGATTTAGCTAACAGAATCTTCTTGTTTATGGCATCACACTGGTCCTAGCTTGACACATAAAACATTATCTTCCCAAAACTCTTGGTTGTTTTACTTAGCTTCTCCAGGCAACCACTAGGAGAGTAAGATCCCTCATCCATAATGCAGGACATCATCTACACCAAGAAGGAGAGCAGCTTGCAATAGCTTCTGTGGGTTGTAGGACTTGGGCGTTGAGCTGTGATGACTACTGCTCTCAGACCATGTGGAAGCCCAGTATCACCCTCGAAGGCAGAGAGAGCTGGTAGTGTTAGGAGATGTGTCCATTAAAATGATTGAGGAGGCCAGGAGTGGTGGCTCACACCTGTAATCCTAGCACTTTGGGAGGCCGAGGCAGGTGGATCACCTGAAGCCAGGAGTTCAAGACCAGCCTGGCCTACAGGGTGAAACCCTATCTCTACTAAAAATACAAACATTAGCTGGGCGTGATGGTGGGGGCCTGTAGTCCCAGCTACTCAGGAGGCTGAGGTAGGAGAATCACTCACTTGAACCCTGGAGGAAGAGGTTGCAGTGAGCAAATATTGCGCCACTACACTCCAGCCTGGCGACAGAGTGAGACTCCATCTTAAAATAAAATGATTGATAAGGCTCTTCATTAAGAAGGTGGGCAAATCTTTAAGTGGTTATGGAGAGGCATATAGGTACAAGAGAATGTAGGGGAGTATATAAACTGGGTTAACCAATTGTACTCTCCCATTCTACGTGCACTCTGAAACTGAAGGTGGCGATTCAATCTTTGCCAGTTGAAATCTCCTAAAGTTCTAAATATTTTTATAACTGCTGCTTTTGCTGGTTTTGAGGTTGTGATAGCTATTCTTCATATTTTATTTTACTAGAACTTCTGATTTCCAACATCATGAACAAACATTTAGTTTCATATGGGTTTTTTGAATGGTAGTTTGAACTAGAACTTCATTCCCTAGGAGTCTAATCTTTATTTAGCCTTGCCTCTGTTGACCTAGTGTTATAAGAATTGTCCACTTATACTAATCTCTTGGATAGGAAGCATCAATATATGGCTCAGTGAAATCTCTGGCTGAAAGATGCACTCTCCTCTGCCCACATTGTGTCATAACATCCTTGCTTTTCATAATAATCAAATTATATTCCATCCCCCAGTCTAGTAACACTTTACTTTCTCACTGCTATAAAGAGTCCAAAATTCATAAGTGATAGTTGCACCTTCCAATTCAGTTCCATAATGTGCACCTGTCAGGTTATTCCCCCTCTGAGATCTAAGATGTTTAATCTGCCATAGCTTAAGTTTCCATAAGTGGGTCAGTAAAACTGAAGGTGAAATGGACATATCCTATACTATGTGCACTCTAGATGTTAAATACAAAGAACCAATGTCACTTGTGGATTTAGTGCATAGACTGCACTTGAAGACTCTTCCTATCCATGTATTTGATGACTCATAATGCTGCTATCCATATGTTTGATGATTCATGTATTTACTTTGAGTTTAGCTCATTTTGAGAGAGGGCTCTTTAATATGTCTAGTTTGTGCTATAGGTTTCATTGCCAGTTGAGTCAAATGACTTAGATCTGATAATGCTGGAGATGTCTGGTATGTGAATACCTCTGTGTGGAGTCTCTGGCAAAGCCCAATAGGAAAGTTACAGAACAGACTCCTAGAGCTCTGAAAATAAGCTGTGGTCTACACAATGAAGAGCTATTCTTCTTTCTTTAAAAAAATAAAAAAATAAAAAATAAAATAAAAATAAGACAGCTCCTGGCATGCTACTGAACCCTAATAAATACTGAGCAACCTGATGCCAGGTGCCTAAGAGACCAGAGATACTCACAATAAACCAAGTGCTATCAAGTCCATTGAGTTATAAATTTGAACTGAATTTTAAAAGGGGAGGAAGGGGAAAAGGCTTATAAGCTGGATCCATAATAAATCATGTAAAAGATTGTTATGTACTGAATGCTTATGTTCCTGCAAAATTCCTATGTTGAAGTCCTCACTTTAATGTGATGTTTGGAGGTGAAGCCTTTGGGAGATAATTAGGGTTAGATAAGGTCATAAGGGTGGGACCCTCATGGAAACACTAGAGAGCTTTCTCTCTCTCCCCAGGTGAACAAAAAGGAGGTCTTATGAGCAAAAGCCAAGAGAAGAGGCATCAGAATGAATCCTACCTTGTAGGTACCTTTTTATTAGATTATCTATCCATTATAACTGTGAGAAATAAATCTATATTGTTTAAGTCTATGGTATTTTGTTATAGCATCCTGAGGTGACTAATACAGAGTCTATTACAACTCCATGGACTTGATAGCATTTGGTTTATTGTCAGTATCTCTGATCCCTTAGCTAACTGGCATCAGGTTGCTCAGTATTTATAAGGGTTCAGTAGCCATGCCAGGAGCCATTTTATTTTTTTAAAAATAAGAATAACTTTTCATTGTGTAGAACACATCTTATTCTCAGAGCTCCAGGGGTCTGTTCTGCAACTCTCCTATTGAGCTTTGCCAGAGATGCCACACAGAATTATTCACACACCAGATATCTCTAGCACTATCAGATCTAAGTCATTTGATTAAGTGGGAGTGCAATCTATAACACAAAACAAACACAAAAACTTAACGGGTACATTAAGTCTAGAATAATAGAAATAAAAGGGATCTTTATGAATTTATCACTTCACTTATTAGTTATTTTGCAGAGTTCTTGAAGGTTTGAAGAAATTAATAGGAAGTGGGAATTTTTGATGTCCAAAGCTAAGTAATAACTAAATGGTTCTAGCTTAAGGTCATCTACTAGTGATCTTTACATTAAAGCACCTGGCTGCATTTAAAGGTAGAAAACATAGTCTAGAAAGCTCCAGTTCATAAAACTTGCTACATAGATAAGGACAATATTGACAATTCAATTTAACACATCACCGAATACCTCAAGATTGTTGTCAAGAAAGGTTTTAATGATGTCACAAAGCATACAACTTATATGAAATTAAATGTTATTTAACTTAAACAATACTTTTGTGGAAGAATTGGTAGTTCTTTTGTTTCTAATGAGTATGAGGAGAAAAACAAAAAAGGAAGGAGGGAAGGAAAATAAATCTGTTCCAGTTAGAAATCTGTCATTAAATAAAAAATTATAGAGGTCTTAGTCTACAGTGCTTCATAAATATTAACTCATTGAAGTTCTTAACAGACTTATAAGGTTTTACTATCATTCCCTTTTTACAGTTGAGAAACTTTATAACCTTGAACAATTTATTTAATATTTTTATGTGTCAGTTTCCTTATATGAAGTTGATAACTGCCTATAGTTGTGCAATGAAATATCCTTATTCTTAGGAAATCCAAGCAGGAAGTGAACAGTAGGAGATATTTTATTTTTGTAGGCAATACTTAGTGACACAATTAAAAAGTCTTAAAATTACACAAATAAGCAAAAATTATCACCAGAGTTTAGCTTTCTGTAAGATTCGCAAATGATACAGGAGGATTAGTGCTCCTGTCATGGCATAATAATTAACTGTTCTTCCTGCATAAAACAATGCTAAAACTAAATTCATGTTTTGAGCAACTGAAATACCAGTAAACCTACTGTAAAAATGTGTGTGGTTCAAAAAATAAGTCTTCAAACTACACAGAAAATGAATTTACAGATACAGCAACATATTTACAGCAACAAGAACAAAACGTTTAATCTAAGTTGAATTTGTTAATATCACCACAGAGATCTATTTCTTAGGAAAAAAAATAGCTAAAATCTATTTTCTCCAAAGTTCTAACTCTGATGGAAAAGCAGCTTACAGAGACAATAACAATAATGTTGAGAAAGTATCTCATCTGAGAGACTCGGTGGGAAGGAAACCATTCTTCTGGCTGTTGGCAGATTGTGTTAAGCAGTGGACCATAATATGGAGCAATAACCTTCTACTGTGCATTAAGTGCACAGCTCAGAAATTGCCATGAACTGAAAATTCCCAGTGAGATCAAGAGATGTCAGTGGGAAACTTAACAAGTAGCACATTTTCTAAATAGACATGTGCCTGTCCTACAGTGTAGAAATGTCATTACATTCAGCAAAAGATAATACTTGACCTCCATCTCCATTCCATGTGCTATTTGCCTCCGGAAAACCCAATTGACAGGCTGAATGGCCTTGCAGAAGAACCTAGATTTTCAAAGATTCCTGTCATGGCACTCTGGATTGTCCCAGGTGAGAAATGGAAATCCTGTGCTCTCATCTACCTATGGTCTGGGACCCTTAACTGATGCTGTTAGTGCCATGCCCCTCTATCCTTAACATTCACCTCAGCACACTAAAGGTAGCTTATTGCAAGCACTTGCTACTCTCTGCCTGAAGGCTTTGTTTGGAGCCAGCTCAGTCTCTGCAGAATACGGGACAAAGTGCCCAAGAGAGTGAGCACCTCAAAAAGCAGCTTTCAATCAATGATGGGCAGGTCATAGGTCCCTAACAGGGCTCAGCTCCAATTGCTTGAAGTAGAAATTACCTTACAATGTACTATTTATGGCTTCCTCCCTTTCTTGTCTTACTTCCCTCTCTCCTAATGAGTTAACGGAATAACGTCCAAAGAAAATACTTGACTCAGATTCTGCCTTTTGGGGGCCCCCACAACACATACTGTCATTGAGGTATTTTTTAAGCCTCAAGGGATGGGAGGAACATTCCTCTAGGCCTTCTGGCCTAAAGGTAATCATATATAACTTTTCCTGGTGAATTTACTTAGTAAACATGAATTATGCCCTTTAAGGAAAAAGATCTCACAAAATGAGCATTCACCTTGAAGATATTTGAAAGGAAGAGATTTTACCTGCTTTGGACTGCTAGCAGAAAGGACTCCACATCTTATTACATGCGATGTATGTTTACATAGGTGAGCTCACATATTTTAGGAAATATTTTATTCAGTTTCTTGACCCTTGCATCTGGACTCTGAGTCATTGCTTCACCTAATTCATCAGCAGACTCAAACAAAGACAGGATTTTTGCCAGCTAACATTTTGAAAACCTTGAGATAACCTTTGAATAGTTTCCCTTGAATAGTTGAGAGTTGCATAGTCAGAAAAAGGGATGAGTCAAGAAAAAAGGAAGAAATATAGATTTGTGTTACAGAAATAGGGAAGACAACCTTCCCAATGTTTTGTTTCCTTAGGCATTAAGTCATACCTCTTTCCACCATTCATCATTGCCCCTGATGAATCACAAGTCTTCCACATTAGGGTTGACGTTTTGAGGGGAAAATTTCATGGGAAATTCTGTCACAGTTTATTTTATCAACCTGAGAAATATCTTCAGCTTCTCTTGGTAGTCAGGCAATACTAAACAAAATTCTAGAACAGAAAAATAAATGCTATATGTGCTGGAGTCTATGATATTCCTATCCAGTGTCTTTCAAAACTCATGGCCCTCTCACTCAAGTACAGTCTCTCTTTTCTACTGTGCTCTTATTTAAGCCTGCTCTTAAGAAATATCTTGACTTTAATTATTTATAAATGTGTTACATTAGGTCTTGTAAGAGTGTTTCAGTTCTTCTTAATTATGAAATAGAAACTTTTACTTCTCATTGATGATATTCTGGACCAAAGCATGGAAGTAATGGTTGTGGGGGTGGGTAATTTTCTACTTAGAAAGTATTAACTCACAATGATCTCTTTATCAACCCTCATTAGAGTTTTCCACAGCCATTTCTCTACAGAATTTATATATTTAATGGAATTTTAGTAATAACATTCCTTCTGTAATTTTGGTTCAAAGTATCACCATTATTTAACTACATGGCAAACAGTACATATTTATTGAATCGCCAGAAATGAAAAGTACAGCAAGGACTTTGATTTCTTTAACATTTACCATCTGATTCTTCGTAGCCTTTTTAAAACTAATTTTACCTAGGAGTTCATATGTTCATTCTTGAACAATAAAAAGCATCATAAGTGTTAAGTCTTCCAGGTCTTTTAGGGGAAAGAACAAAATGGGGTCAGTAGTTCTTCAGGAAAATTAGGAAGACCTAGCAAAAAACATCCACCCCATGCTACTATATTGAAAATTCAGAGAACTACATTGGCCTCATTTCTGTCTTATGAGGCCTGATGCTAACTTATTTATTTTGAACACAGTTTAAAGGAAAATTTTTGAAGGCTGAAGTATAATGTATCAATGGAAAAGATTTGTTCTCTTAATTGCCATTCTGTAGCATGTATGATTGTTTCTTGATATGTTTTCTTATGCATTATAATAGTATACTTTTTAATTGATTGTTTTCCTAATCTATTTTATGTTTTATTTTTTGTTTTAATTAAAATGATAATTACAATATATTTTTATTAAGTAACCATAAATGACACAAACAAAGGAAATACATCCCATGCTCATGTATGGGAAGTATTAATAATGTGAAAATGATGATACTTCCCAAAGCAATCTAGAGATTCAATGCCATTCTCATCAAAATAGCAAAATTATTTTTCACAGAACTAGAAAAAAACAATTCTAAAATTAACATGGAACCAAAATAGAGCCCAAATAGCCAAAGCAATCCTAAGCAAAAAGAAAAAAACTGCAAAAAGAACAAATCTGGAAGCATCACATTACCGGACTTCAAATTATACTACAAGGATATAGTTACAAAACAACACGGCAATGACATAAAAATAGACATTTAGACCAATGGAACAGAACTGAGAACCCAGAAATAAACCCAAATACTTACAGCCAACTGGTATTTGGTAAACCATACAAAAACACAAACTGGGGAAAGGACACTCTATTCAATAAATTGTGCTGGTACAATTGGCAAGCCACATGTAGAAGAGCAAAACTGGACCCCTATCTCACTTTACACAAAAATCAACGCAAGGTGGATCAGTGACCTAAATCTAAGACCTGAAACCGTAAAAACTCTAGAAGATAACCTTGGAAAAACTCTTCTGGACATTGGCCTAGCCAAAGAATTCATGAATAGAACCTCAAAAGCAAATGCAACAAAAATAAAACTAAGTAAATGGGACCTGAATAAGTGAAAAAGCTTCTGCACAACAAAAGAAATAATAATCAGAATAAACAGACAACCTACAGAATGGGAGAAAATATTTGCAAACTACACACCTAACAAAGGAGTGGTATCCAGAATCTACAAGGAACTTAAAGAAATCAGCAAGAAAAAAAAAGAGTCCCATCAAAAAGTGGGTAAATGACATAAATGGATGTTTCTCAAAAGAAGATATACAATTACAAATGGCCAACAAACGAAAAAATACTCAACATTACTAATCATCAGAGAAATGCAAATTAAAACCACAATGAAATACCACCTTACTCCTGCCAGGATGGCCATAATTAAAAGTCTAAAAACAAGAGTTGATGATGTGGATGTGGTGAAAGCAAACCTTTTACACTGCTGATAGGAATATAAATTAGTACAACCTCTCTGGCCAACAGTAGGGAGATTACTTAAAAAACTAAAAGTAGATCTACCATTCAACCCAGCAATCCCAATACTTAGTATGTATCCAAAGGAAAAGAAGTCATTATATAAAACTTACACATGCACACTCATGTTTATAGCAGCACAATTTGCAATTTCAAAGATTTCGAACCAACCTAAGTACCCATTGACCAACGAGTGTATAAAGAAAAAGTGAGATATAGTATTTCATGGTGTGTGAGTGTGTGTGTATGTGTGTGGGTGTGTATTTATATATGTATAATATATATATGCACATTATATATAAATATAAAATGTGCATATATATTTTATATATAAATACATCATATATATTATTATATATAATGTGCATATATATATATATATAATATATATATATAGGGAGCTAAAGTAACTCAGGAATGAAAAACAAAATACTTCATGTTCTCATTTATAAGTGGAAGCTAAGCTATGAGAACCCAAAGACATAACAAGTGACATAAGGGACTTTGGAGACTTGGTGGGGGAGATTGGGAGGGGGTGAGGGATAAAAGACTATACATTGGGTACGGTGTACACTGCTTGAGTACTAAATCTTAGAATTCACTAGTATAGAATTCATACATGCAACCAAAACCACTTGTACACCAAAAGCTATTGAAATTTAAAAAGAAATGATTAAAAAAGAAAAAAGAGGGTTTGCCCTCAAGGAATTTAAAATCAAGTAGAGACATATTTTTATTTTTTGTTATTTATTATTATTTTATAATCAGGGTGATCAGATCAGGGTAACTGGCATATTTATTATCTCAAACGTATAATTTCTTTGTGTTTGGAATGTTCAGTATCCTCCTTCTAGCTCTTTGAAACTATGTAATACGTTATTGTTTAAACTATTACTGTCATCCTTTAGTGCTATAGAACCCTAGAACTTATTCCTTCATCTAGCTGTAATTTTGTTTTTTTTGTTTAAGGGATACATTATACTTTTTAAATAATGCTAGTCATAGTCCTATTATATTAAATAATGTACCCAGCTGCTTTGCATTTAAAAATAAGACATGGTGTCATCAGTCAGTTCAAGATTTCCATTATTCTCATTGAATGGAAAAAAAAAAAACTAAAATTCTCTCTTAAAAAAGTAATCCATAATGTTGCCTTTGAACACAGCAGGGTGACTACATGATAGAATTGCTAAACATAAGCAACACTGGTGGCAAATGACAAATAATAAAATCACAAAAACTCATGACTGAAAGACAAACCATAGATAAAATACTTTCCAATGTCTTCACCTTTTTTTTACTTGATTTTTTTTTCACTTTTATTTTAGGTTTAGGGGTACATGTGCAGGTGAAGTAGTATTTCGTTTTCTGTTCCTATGTTAGTTTGCTTAGGTTAATGGCCTCCAGCTCTAACCATGTTGCTGTGGAGGATATAATCTCATTCTTTTTTAATGGCTATATAGCATTCCACGGTGTATATGTACTACATTTTCTTTATTCAATCTACCATTGATGGGGCTATAGGTTGATTCCTTGTCTTTGCTGTTATGAATACTACTGCAATAAACAAATGTATTCAAATGTCTTTATGGTAAAAACAAATTATATTTCTTTGTGTATATACTTAATGATGGAATTTCAGAGACAAATTGTAAATCTGTATTAAGTTCTTTGAGAAATTGCCAAAATGCTTTCCACAATGGCTGAGCTAATTTGATTTCCACTAGGAGAGTATAATTGTTGCCTTTTCTCCACAACATCAGCAACATTTGTTATTCTTTTAATTATTAGTAATAGCCATTCTGACAAGTGTGACATAGTATATCATTGTGGTTTTGATTCACATTTCTCTAAGATTAGTGATGTTGAGCATTTCATCATATGCATGTTGGTCACATGTATGTCTTCCTTTGAAAAATGTCTGTTAATGTCGTTTGCCCACATTTTAATGGGGTTGTTGGTTTTTTGCTTGCAAATTTGTTTATGTTCCTTATAGATTCTGGATATTGGATATTTGTTTGATAGTAGTTTGCAAATATTTTCTCCCTTTCTATGTTATCTGTTTACTCTATTGATAGCTTCTTTAATTAGTTCCCATTTGTCCATTTTTTGTTTTCCTTGAAATTGCTTTTGCCATCTTCATCATAAAATCTTTGCCTGGTCTTATGTCCAGAATGGTATTTCATAGATTATCTTACAGGGCTTTTATAGCTTTAGGTTTCATAATTCAGTGTTTAGTCCACGTTTCTGTTAATGTCCCCTTTGTCATTTCTGATTCTGTTTATTTCAATCTCTCTCTTTTTTTTTTTACTAGTCTAACCATTGGGACATTTAGCCTGTTACACTAAAGCTTAGTATTTGTATGTATGAATTTGATCCTGTCATCATGTTGTTAGCTGCTTATTTTGCAGACCTGTTTGTGTGGTTGCTTTAGAATGTCACTGGTCTATATATTTAAGTGTGATTTTGTAGTGGCTGGTAATAATCTTTCCTTTACATATTTATTACTCCCTTCAGGACCTCTTGTAAGGCAGGTCTGGTGGTTACAAATTCCCTTAACATTTGCTTGTCAGAAAAGGCTCTTATTTCTTCTTTGCTTATGAAGCGTAGTTTGGCTAAATATGAAATTCTTGGTTGAAAATTCTTTTATTTAAGAATACTGAGGCCAGGCATGGTGGCTCATACCTGTAATCCCAGCACCTTGGGAGGTCAAGGTGACTGGATCACCTGAGGTCAGGAGTTTGAGACCAGTCTGACCAACATGGTGAGACCCATCTTTGCTAAAAATACAAAAATTAGCCATGTGTGGTGGCGTGCAGCTGTAATTCCAGCTACTCGGGAGGCTGAGACAGGAAAATCCCTTAAGCCCAGGAGGCAGAGGTTGCAGTGAGCTGAGATTGTGCCACTGCACTCCAGCCTGGGCAAAAAAGGAATACTGAATATAGGCCCATAATCTCTTCTGGCTTGTATGGTCTCTGCTGAAGGGTCTGCTGCTAGCCTGATGGGGTTCCCTTTGCAGGCAAAAAGCTCCTTTTTTCTAGCTGCCTTTAACTTTTTTTTTTTTTTTTCACATGGGAGAATCTGATGACTATGTCTCAGGGATTGTTTTCTTATGTAGTATTTTGGAGGAAATCTCTTCAGGTCCTAAATTTAAATGTTGGCCTCTCTATCTAGGTTGGGAAAATTTTTATGGATGATATCCTGAAATATGTTTTCCAAGTTGCTTGCTTTCTCTCAGTTTATTTCAGGGATACCAATGAGTCATAGCTTTTGTCTCCTTACTAATCCTATATTTCTCAGAGGTTTTGTTTATTCTTCTTTGTTTTTTAATTTATTTTTGTCTGACTGATTTATTTTAGAAAGCCAGCCTTCAAGCACTGAAATTCTTTCGTCAGCTTAGTCAATTCTGCTATTCTGCTGTTAATACATGCAATTTGATTCTGAAATTCTTGAAGTGAGTCTTTTAGCTTCCTCAGATCAGTTTGGTAATTTATTAAAATGGCCATTTTGTCTTTCATCTCCAATATGATTTTATTTTATGTTTTAGAATCCTTGGATTGGGTTTCAACTTTCTCCTAAAGCTCCATCATCTTCATTCCTGTCTATACTCTGAATTTTATTTCTGTCACTTTAGTCATTTCACACTGGTTAAGAACCATTGCTAGGGAAGTAATCTGGTTGTTTGGAAGTAAGAAGACACTCTGTCTTTTTGAGTTACCAGAGTTCTTGCACTGGTTCTTTCGTGGGTTGATGTTCCATCCATTTTTGAAGTTGCTGTCCTTTGGATGAGCTTTTTAAAAGTCCTCTTCAATATTCTTGGGAGTTTGATTGGCTTCCTTCCTGGGAAACTGTATTGAGCCAAGGCTAAGCTTAGGTCTCCTGAGCTGTGTGCTCTGACTCTTGGTGGGTGGGGGGCGGGCAGTGTCATGCCCTGGAATTTGTTCTCTAGCCTCTATAGCTTAGAAACCTGCAGTTCCAGAGAGGCTGAGGTGTTCCCAGACTGCTGGTCACAACACTCCAGTGGGTGGTGCCAGCCAAAGACCTTCAACTGGTGGTGGCAGTGGGATCCAGGCTCATTCGCACATGCCAGCAGCGGCAACATGGTAGGCTGCATGCCCTCAGCTGAGACAGGGTGCTGGTGGGCACAATGGCACCAGTCTTCATTTGGGCATTCACAGCAGCCACCTTGACTTTTGAACTGAGTGATGTGTGGCCCAGATATAGGTGAAGTAATCCTGATTATCATCAAAAAGTTGCTTGACAATATATTAGCATTGGGGAATGTTCAGTTTTAACACCATAAAACAACATTTGTGCTCTTAAAATTCTCTGTGGAGTTATTTTACAATTGGCACTTTCCTGCTAGCAGATTCACAAAAAACTCAAATATCTTACCCAGCACCCAGATCACACACTTTTTTGAAAATCCAGCATACACACACAATTGGAGAAGCAAACTGCGAGTTGTGTTTGAGGCTTGTTACCTGCCTTTCTCTCATTTCAGTTTAACTTATTTGAACACTTGTACAGGGAAGCCCAGCCTTCTTGATTGCTCTACTCTGAAAACAACAACAACAACCAAACCAACTAGGCTGGAGAGGCAACTGCCTCTACAAATAGTCATCACTCTGGGGTCTTTCTAGAGCATATTGTAGTTGCAACACTGTGCTGGTGAGCATGACAGTGTTGTGCTTAGTTGTAGCAAATAAAGCAAAATAATGATAGAAAAACTCAAAAAGGTTGCTAAGACATTTCTCCCACCACTACAAGAAGAGAGGCTGTGCCATGAAAATTTAGCTGATGGGCCTTATAAAACATTTCATTAGAGGCCAAGTCTAAGAGGTAGCTAATAGAACTCAGTTCCTCCAACATAGTGTGTCGCCTAAGGGTCTAGCAGCACAGGTGATTACACCAAGACATGAGAAGGAGCAAGAGAAGAGGCAGATATCATTTGAAAAGCCTCCTACTAGAAAGGCCCTAATTTTTTAAGCAATGATACCTGACTGACTTTCTCTGTGTACTCTGCAAGGGATGCCATGAGGAATGGCGCTTCAAGGTGACCACAATCCACAGAATATACACTGCTCACAGCACTAAATTGCTCTTAAGAACTAACATTTCTAATTACTTTAGAAGGAAAATGCCAGAGCCTTTTCTTTTTCTGAGCATTATTTGTGCGAGCCAGAAAAATTACTGATAGTCAGAACACTATTTGTGTTCTTTGCTCTCTGGGCACTTCTTAATTATGAATAATAATTCCATTAATTATGCACTTGAAACACATAAATTATCCAGAAGAACATCATAATCAGTTGTATAAAAGAGCCTTCCAGGAAGCCCCTGTGCAGCTTTGAGTTTTTAATTCTTCATTTGCAGCTCTCCCAGGGAGCTTCAGGGAGTCAGGATTAAGGGGCTTGGCTCTTAACACTGAAAGGCACCTATCAGTGAAAGGCTTTGCAAACGAAGCCACATCCTATATAAGTACTGGTTCTTATTAACCTTTTTAGGTTTACTTTCAGCCTTCTGACTTGCCAGACTTACCCTTTGGGTTACCACCAGGACATGCTATAGACTGACAGTGAGCATTTCCTCTCTTTTCCAAAGCTTGCAAATGACAGGTACTTCCTTTGCAACTGTTAAGGGTTTCTGACATTCATGTTTCACTCTAGCTACCAACTGGTACTTCTTGGTCTGCTTAGATGTCCTGATTCTGCAAAGAAGACTCTCACAATCATAAAGTTACCCTCAATCGACTGACAAGTGAAAGTAGCTATTAAATTTACACATATGGGCTTCCCAGCCCTCATATTATTATTTCTTCCTCCCTCCCTCCCTCCCTTCATTCCTCCCTCCTTCCTTCCTTCTCTCCTTCCTTTCCTCCTTTCCTTCCTTCCTTTCCTTCCCTCTAGCTTTTCTTGACACATGAATGCATAACACAATCTGTAACACATCTAGCTCACAGCTCTTGCTGTGTTGTGCCGGAAAGCAGGTTATCTTTCTGGGGATGTCACTGGTGAGGCAAAACCCAGAAAATGGTAATTCAATCCATATTTTTAAATTAATGTAACATGTCTTATTCTCAATTTTGTTTTATTTGTATTATCCTTTACCAGTAGGAATTGTCTTCCTTCTTTCATAAAAAAAAAAAGAAAAATTGATTGATTTCAAAACCAGAGCCAGATCCATCAGCAAAAGCAAGTGATACAAAAGATCTATATATTTACATAAAGTGAGGCAGAAAAGATAAACCTCTGGATAATTAGTCATTCTATTAAATAAATTTACTATGATCCTCTTTGGCAGCAGGTGCTATGCTAGGCTTTGAATTGTGTGTGTGGGTGGGGGGGCGGGGGGGGGGCGGGTGAGATGACAATGAAAATATATAAACAGCCGGGCAAATTGGTTCACACCTGTAACCCCAGCACTTTGGAAGGCTGAGGTGGACAGATCGTTTGAGGCCAGGAGTCTAAGACAAGCCTGGCCAACATAGGAAAACCCCTCTCTACTAAAAGCACAAAAATTAGCCAAGCATGGAGGCACATGCTTGTAATCCCAGCTACTTGGGAAGCTGAGGCATGTGAATCACTTGACGTCATAAGGCAGAGATTGCAGTGAGCCAAGACCATGCCACTCCACTTCAGCCAGGCTGACAGAGTGAGACTCTGTCTCAAAAAATAAAATTAAAAATAAGAAAATATATAAATAAGAAAAAAAGACAGTACTCTTTGTCAGAGAATCCGCGCTTCACTTTATCAAAATGAAACTGAAATGTGACACAGAATCTGGCCAAGTTCCACAGTGATTCCTGCGCCATGTGTACTATGGCTCTTCTGAGCAGTTGAGCATCCTGGGTGTCCAGATGTCCGGCTATATAGAAGTGGTTGTTGAGTATATAATGAAGCACCACAAAAAAAGTATCACACTTGTACAATTTAAAGAAAAGCTATGAATACAAAATTGAATACACAATCAGTTATGGAAGCCATGGATATGTGCAGTTTAGATCTCATTTCAAAACAAAACTCACTCTTCAGCTTCAAGGGGTGCAATTGGCTGACAGCTTCCAGCTGTGTGACCTTCAAGATCTATTACAGTTTTCCAGCTGATGCCATGCTCTTCTTGGACAGTCTTCAGTCAATGACTGTGCAACATGGGGTTACTAAGTCCTGGCACTTCTACCCAAAGCACGGGTACTCTAACAAGCAATCTAGCTCTTCAGTTCCTTTCTGGGTAGGCTGAAACTTTGTCAGATCTGTATTTTGAACTAAGCCCTCTCTGCCCAATCCTGGTCCCTCCCCCATTGTATCTTTCTCAGGCATCATCCCACAGTGAACTTCTTGTGCTGGCAAAAATTATTTGATTGGTCAAGCTTTGGTCAGGCTTCTGAAACTTCTGCCGAGCCCATCTGAGCATTTCCCTGTAAAATTCAGTTTTAAGGGTGATTCCTGCTAAGTCAAGAACCTCTATTATTGATCCTTGATATCTGATCAAGTTCATCTTTCTCCACTGTCCCCCAAGTGATGTATTACTACTCTGGCCTGTCTTCTTCAATAAGGATCCTGTTAGATCAGTTTAGCCAGAATATCTTTTACCCCTGATGTCTCTTTATTGAGTTAAGAAAATCGGTTTTTGAGTAGAGGAAGATAAACTTTTTAAGATTAGAGTCAGAAAACTGGCATGGGAAGAAATAAGAACCAGCCACCCAGTGGCATCCAGTGTGAATGGCACAGTGCAATTAGAGTTTGGCTTTCACTTTCAGAGAAAAGCCACTACTCAGAAATGCAGTGTAGGCAAAAATTGGGTCATCAAACGTCCTCCTTTTACTGAAAGTGTTCCAGAAGAATATTTTTTTTATACTGTAACCCTGATTCTTCAATTTCTAACCAGACTCAGCTGAAACTGTTTAAGAAAGAAAATAATAAACATTTTCAGCTATATTACAGTAGCTTAGCTCAGAGACAACAAAAGTCCAGGTATACACTCACCTATACTTAGGAATACACAGGTTTACTCAAATTCTATTTATCTTAAGCAAGCATTGGAAGTATACTCACTTTTTCATTCTCAGAACACTAATGCAAGAGTGCCACAAATCTCTTTATTTACATTGTTTTTCAACTCTACACTACAAAATAATAAGTAGCTAAAATAGTCCTATCTAAAGAATAGGAGATTTTCACTTCTAAATTCAGAGCTTGTGCTGATATAATCACAGTAACTTTCATCCTTTCCTTGGACACTAATACACAGAAATAAAGAATTTCTCTCTACCATTTTTGATTATGTAGCTGTTGACTCTGATAGACTTATTTCTTAAGATAATCAGTCCAAAATGTCTCCCATTTTGTGCCCTAAGGAAGGCATATAGATAATTCAGCTGTTAACAAAAATGAAGATATTTGCTCTTATCATCCTCATCATTATCATAACCATCATCATCCATTATCCATATAAAATACCATGTATATCATTAACACATTTAAAGAGCAATGAAGGAACAATACAATTGTTAGCCAATATGATGTCTTTGTATAGTTAGAGGAAGCTCTGCTTCAGTTTGTGAATCAAATTCATCTCTTCCAATAGGTCTCATTCTGGGACACAAGCTGAAGGGGCCCTAGCTACCTAAGGCATATTCTCATTATGGCAGATATCTAAATTGCCCCCAAAGGGTGAGTGTAAACACACAATGCCTCTTGACCTGGGTTTGGAACTGGCACACCATCACTTCATCTCACTTTGTATTGCCAAAGCAACTCAAATCGTCAACTCTCCTTGTTGGAAATAAATGGGATGGAAATGCATAGATACACTCCTCTCAGGAAGATAGAGGTGAGAGATAAATACTTGCTGAACAATAATGTAATTTATTACAGTCATACTTTTGATACTGTTACTTATTTAAAAATATTAGGCACCTGTCTGATAATTCTAATATTCTTTATGAACTTGGTATCATAGTTTAATGTTTTTGTCATATTTATTTATAATACCTTGTTTCTCTGTATATGTGTGTGTTGCTATAATAATTACAGAGCTTTAAGTGGACTAATTTTTGGAATTTAAAGTGCAATCTTTCAGATAGAATTTTCTTTACTTCTTCCAAGTAATTGACGATGTGTTCAGCTACAGAGGTTGTATGAATTCAAGCTCCCATAGGTTTTGAAGAAAGAGTGAATTTGTTAGGAAAGACATAGCAGTCAAATTGGCAAAGGGGCCAAATATTCTCCTGAGAAAAGATACGTACAGTGTTTCCCTTCTTTCCCTCTTAGGGTTCCACACTCTTGAAAAATCTTTTATAAATGAACTGATTCAGAGAACAGTAGGAAGGAATTTGGAGTGATAATTAAGGTTTAAATCAGGCCTTAAACTAATAGGATGTATCATTCCAGGAAGGTTAACTGCCTAATGACCAACCCCCAAATCTTAGTTGCTTAATATGACACAAATCTAATACTGACTCATTAAATTGTTCCATATGTGTTTGGTGGATGGTCTTACATGGAGAGATCTAGAACCCAGACTCTTCCTTCTTATAACACTGCTGACATATGGAGACTCAAGTTCTCCTGCTGGGTTTTCATCTTCTAGCTACCAGAAAAATAAAGGGGAGAATTCAAGAGCCCAGGACCCTGAATAACCTTGACTGATGTAGCCCTCCCCCACTACCACTTGCAATTCTCAGATTAAATGTACCTAGAATGCAACATCCTAAAATAAGGAGAAACGGGAACAACCCAGGCTTTCCCCTCATTCCTGCTAGAAAAGGACTACCTGCAATACTTGATCTCAGCAAGCCAAGTTATCTCTGGGGTACAAAACCCAGAGTGGAGTGCTTTTTGGGGTCCCTCAGCTGTGGCACAAAGTGGAATACACACAGAAAAACTTCATTTGCCCTGGGGAAGCTTTCCTGTTACTTGGGGGACTGGCTCAATGTGGATCCTATGCTCTTGTGTATTCTTCCTATTTATGTATAATAAATTTGCTTTCTCTCACTCATGCAAGTGTTGTGTCTCACTGGACTCATACTCTGACAGCTGGGTTTGTGCAAAACCTCTGGTAGCTGAATTTGTGCAAAACTTCCTGCCAGATCTAGGAACCTGTGCAGAAATTGATGAGGCATTTAAAGTCCTTCCCTGGCATTGGTAACCTGTGTATAGTGTTTCCCTCTGAAGGACTGGTACTGGTGCACAGTATTCTGTGTCACAAAGCATAGTTCAAGAGATATATTGATGGGTTAGATCTGGAAGTGGTTTGTATCACTTCTATCTGCGTGTCCTCATCTGCTACAAGAAGTGTCAGGAAAGGTGTCCCTGAAGAAAAGGAGGCATGCACAGTGGCTCACTCCTGTGATCCTAGCAATTTGGGAGGTGGAGACAGAAGTATTGCTGGAGCCCTGCAGTTTGGAACCAGACCGGGCAGCATAGCAAGACGTTGTCTCTACAAATAATACATAAATTAGCCAGGCATGGTGGCATATGTCTGTTGTACTAGTTACTTGGGAAGCTGAGATGGGAGAATCACTTGAGCCCAGGCAGTCAATATTACAGTGACCTGTGACTGTGCCATTGTACTCCAGCCTTGGTATCAGAGTGAGACTCTGTCTCAAAAAGAAGAAAAAAGAAAAGGAAATGGGTTTGCTAAATAGAAAACCAGTGTCTGTGACACAAGGAGTGCTAAGAAAAGCAGGTTGAACCTGAAAACTTTCTGTGGCTAAATAACTCAAACACCATGATATGGTTTTGGGATTAATGGCTATACAAACAAACCCCACCCAGCTTATAACGGTTTAACTTATATTTTGATGGCATGATGATGAAAAGTAATACACATTCAATACTTTGAATTTTGATGTTTGAGCAGCTGCTGCTCAACCTAGTAAGTGGATATCATACCACATGTTGTTAATCCAAGAAAACATCAAAACACTAAGCTATGATAATTATGATGTATGGTAAGTTAGGTATATTAAATTTTCAACTTACCATATTTTCTACTTAGGATGAGTTTATTGGGAAGTAATGCATGGTAAGTAAAGGAGCATGTGTATATTAATAGTAAAATGATGGGTTAGAATGTTGGGAGGCTATGATGATGTGCTGTAGCCACAGCTGAGTATAACAGTGAGAGAAAACAGATAATTTTATCTCCACATTCTCCCATTCCCTTCCCACCTCTTACCTCCAAAATCATCACAACAATAGGAACCAAGAAAAGCAAAAACAAAAACAGGAAACCTGAGCAGCTACAACTCAACCAGGAGAGGTACTACTGTATTACAGGAATGATATGTCGCTATTGAAACCACTTGGTTTTTAACAATGACACCGTAAGATTGAAATAGCATTAGTCAAAACTGGTACTGTGGGTTCTGCTTACCTGAATGACCTTGGCAGGGCAATGGGGATTTGAGAACTGTCTCCTAGATTTCTAGCGACAGACATTAGTCTCTGGCTTCACAATATGCTACCTGGAACCTGCTTCCAATGGTGGATGTAGAATTACTCAACTTCTAGTCGTGTTTCAACTCTAGACTGAAGTAATTTCCATAGAATAAAATATTCCAGTAAGTATTCTCCCATCCAAATACCAGGAGTGGGATGATCCTGGTGATGTGCCTATGAGGGGAGGGCTGGATAGTCTTGCAGTGCTAATAGGGGAACTTATAGAAATGCTGAATTGATTATTGAAACTATTGTTACCATATTTGCACCTCCAGCATGTGAAGTAGGCTTTTTTCTGTTACAGTTGGAATTAGGAAACTTATGCTGCTGCCTGTTATGGAGAGAACAAAATTTATTATCAAAAAGCATAACCTAAATTGTAGTGCCAGGGTAATGTAGTTGTGCACTTCTGCAGCTTGCATGTCTGCTTGGCAGGCCTGGGATTTCAACATAACTTATGAGTCCTCTGAAGTAGCATATCGACATCTGCAGGGACTCACTTTCCTTCACTCAGAAAGAAATTGACCTTGAACACTACCATCAGCTGCCAAAGTAATGATCCCATTTCCTGTCAAAATAAGCCATCTATTTGCTCCAAAAATATCTGTCGTATAAAAGCAAAAAATGCAAAATAAATACCCTGAATCAAGAATGCTTGAGTTTACAAATTGCATGGTTTGTACTCTGTGTGTTGGAGATATTATTTCAGGTCAGTCATTCTTGTTTTGATTGTTCCACTAGGCTGCCAGGGCAAAATAGTAGAACAGTGATGAGCCGGTGGTCTTCTGGGGAAAACACGACATTTCATTTGTTTATCTTGCTTTCCCTTATCCATGATTTTTCTACTTGTCTTTTTTTCACAGCATCATAGGATATTCTATCTGTTCTTAGTGTGCCTAAGGAAGAACCTGACTGAAAGTGGGGTTTTCAACTCTGATGCTCTTATTCTAGGTTGCACATTCTGCAAACTGTATCAGGTTGTAAATCTTTTGACTTTTGAGCATGAAGATCTCTATCCCCATAGCACTAAACCATGCTGCTCACAAACCCACAGATGCTCAAGAGCTGACACAGTGACACTGTTTTATTATGATGCATTGTTCTTTGTCTCTGAGCTCTGAGGATTGTTGACATTAGCAGACATTGTATGTTGGGTAGTACTAGGAATTGGGATCTAGATATTGAGCTCTAGACATCCTGTATTGCACTTTGGAAGTATTCTAGGACAAAGAAAGGAATGAGGTGAATACATAACAAAGCAAGGGAGATTCACATCTTACATTTCAGGATGAGATACCAGTTGGTGCTATATTTAAATGCAGGATTTTGAAGATACATAGGAAGAGGCCTACCATGTTTGTACTCAGGAAGCAGCCATGAGAGTAAACCAAGTGAATGGGGTCCATCACTGAATTCTTAAGAAGAAGGGGCAGGAAGGTCCTTGCATTTATCCACTCAAGGAACTAGCCTGAGAATAGGTAAGTAAAAGGCATACAGGTTGAATTTCCCTTTTTACCTTGAGTTTATATGAATCCTTACATGTTACATGAGTATCTTAAAGACAGCAGATGTTTGGTTTGTGATTTTTCTGTAATCCATTCTGACCATCTGTATCTTTTAAGTGGAGTATTCGGGGCATTTATGTTGAATGTTAATATTGAAATATAAAGTACTGTCCCATTTATCATGTTAATTGTTACCTACTTTTTTTTCATTGTGTTATTGTTTTATAGTCCTTTGAATTTTATGCTTTTAAGAGATTCTATTTTGGTTCACAATGAGCTTTTGTTTCAAGATTTAGAACTCCTTTTAGCATTTCTTGTAGGGTTTGTCTGGTCGTAACAAATTCTCTCAGCATTTGTTTGTTGGAAAATGACTTTTTTCTCCCCCATTTATGAAACTTAGTTTTTGGCTGGGCACAGTGGCTCATGTCTCTAATCCCAGCACTTTGGGAGGCCGAGGCAGGTAGATCACTTGAGGTCAGGAGTTTGAGACCAGCCTAACCAACATAGTGAAACCCATCTCCACTAAAAGTACAAAAATCAGCTGGGCATGGTGGCATGCACCTGTGGTCCCAGCTACTCAGGAGGCTGAGGCATGAGAACCACTTAAACCTGGGAGGTAGAGGCTGCAGTGAGACAAGATTGCGCCACTACAAAAGAAACTTAGTTTTTCTGGTTATAGAATTCTTGGCTAAGGGTTATTCTGTTTAAGGAGGCTAAAGGTAAGACCCCATTCCCTTATGACATGTAAGGTTTTTTGCTAAGAAGTGTACTGTTACTCTGGTAAATTTTCTTTTATAGGTTGCCTGATGCTTTTGTTGTACTGCTCTTAGAATTATTTTCTTTGTGTTGACTTTAGATAGCCTGATGACCATATGCCTTGGTGATGACCTTTTTCCAGCGCATCTCCTTGTAGTTCTTTGAGCTTTTGTATCTGGATACCTAAATCTCTAGCAAGGCCAGGGAAATTGCTCTCCAGTATTTCCTCAAATAAATTTTCTGAGCTTTCTGCTTTCTATTCTTTCTCAGGAACACCAGTTCTTCTTAGATTTGGCCATTTTACATAATCCTATAGTTCTTGGAGACTTAGTTCATTTATTTTGATTCTTTCTTCTTTATTTATATCTGATTGGGTTAATTCAAAAGCCTTGTCTTCAAGCTCTGAAATTCTATATTCTACTTGTTAAAGTCTATTCTTTAAACTTTCAACTGCATATTGTAATTCCTTAAATGTGTCTTTCATTTCCAGAAGTTCTGATTGGCTTTTAAGATGTTTATCTCTTTAGAACATTTTTCATTCGTATCTCGTATTTCTTTTTTAATTTTTCATATTGCTTTTCTCCTTTCCCTGGTACCTCATTGAGTAGCTTAAAAATCAACCTTTTGAATACTTTACCCGGTATTTCAAAGATTTCTTCTTGGTGTGGATCTATTGCTGGAGATCTAGTGTGACCTCTTGAGGGTGTTATAGAAATCTTTTTTTGTCCTATTACCAGAATTATTTTTCTAGTTTCTTATTTGGGTATTTTTTCTAATTATTCTTGAAATTATTTTTTATTTGACTGTGTTTTCTTTTACTTCTTTTTTCCTCCTTAGGGATGTGACTTCAATGTTTATAATTCACTATAGCCTAATTCAGCTCTTTCTTTGTGTTTTCAGGATGAAGACTCTATATGTTTCTAGAGAGTCTTATTATGATGGCTTTTTCAGATGCTGATTGCAGTAGTAATGTGCTTGATGTCAGCAAATTCACTGTCATTCATAGGGTTGCAATGACAGAAGTCTCTTGAAATTTATCTCATTCCCCTATGGTGTGCACTATTTTTTTAAGTTTATTTTTCCCCAGTATTTTATCTACTGGGTTGAATAGTTCAGGCTTCAGGCTAATAGGGGAGGTGTCCACAGGTAAAGATTGGCTGACATTAAAGCAAATGTGTAAATATAATACCCAATGGCAGGCAGAAGTCCCAGCCTTGACAGAGGTGGCTAGATGAGCTCTTAGTAAAAGGATTGAGGTCTTATCAGAGAGAAGAACTGGAGCCACCTCTGCTCCCCAGCCAGGCCAGCCAGAAAGCCATCCACCTCCCAGACATACTCATGACCCAGTTTTACATGTATTCAGATCAGACTGGCTCCTCTTTTCATTTCCAGAAATGGTTATATTCCAAGTATAGAGGAATCATGACTCTACCCTCATGCAAGCCTGCACCTGCAGGGTGCTCCTTCCATGGGGATGCAGTCACCCTGAAGTGTATGAGAGAGGCTGTTTAATATGCCAAGCTCCCATGGGAAAAGCCCCAACTTTGTATGCAGTGCTGGATGGGAGGAAAAATAAGTCCTCTTCTCCAAGACCCTTCACAAGCACTAGAGTTGCCTGACTATTGGCATAGAGCTACAGATTTTCCCTACCAAGCCCAGCAGTGCAACTGTACTGCTGCTGGAAGACATGTTCCACCAGTAGAAATATCTGAAACTTAAGGCTTACCATCCAGGTTCTTTGGTACCATGGAGTGTTCCCTTGAGGGGGTTTATTCCCCCTTCCTCTAGGAGTAGAAGTCCCTGATAGCCAGACTTCTGAGAATGCTGTTGCTCATTTGGGTCTAGCTACCCAGTGTGGCTGCCACACTCAAGCTTGGTACCGTGGAATGTCTGCAAGAGATTCAGAGATGTGATCTATCCCCATGTCTCCCAGCAGTGAGTACCAGCACCAGCTCTGATGGGGCTGGTAAGGGAGTGGTGAAGACTCTGTGAAATTCCTTGGTAATAGATAATGTTAGTGTGTTGGGTTTCTCAAATGCCAGTTATAATAGTAATAAACAGGTCATGCGGACAGACTCAGGACCCCCTTATTAGCCAGGGTGATGTACACAATGTTGATAAGCTGAGATTACACGCAAGTTTTCTTCTTTCTGGGTACAGTATTATTATACATGGAGATGCTCTGATGGCTGTATTTGTTGGCCTCCAGCCAGGAGGTGGCATTTGCAAAAGTTCGCCAGCTGCAGTAGTAGTGTGTGGATTAGTGCTTGCCTTATGTTACCCAGGGACAGTACTCTGGTTTCTCAGGCAATGGGCAGGGCCATAGAGCTCCCAAAGGTTTCTGTTCTTTATGGTTAAAATACCAGGGTGGGTTGTAGGGCAAAGCCAGGTGGGTACTGTGTCTGACAGATCTGTGCTCTGACTCTCTGCATGCAGGGCAAGCAGTAGCCCTTGTGGAAGTTGGGGGCGGTTCTCTGACCACTGAGATAATATTCCAGAAAGGAATATATATCTGCCTCTGCAGCACAGAAGAGTTTGTGCAGGGAGTGGGGAGTAACAGGCTACAGCAAGCCCCGCCCTGCACTCATACACTTGGCAAGACAGATCTCACACACACAGTTTTTCACTAGCATCAGCAAGCTAAGTTTCAGGCTAGCTATGCTCAGAACCCAAAAGTGCCTCAGGCCATAAGCCTTATCCATGAAAACATGAACCTTGGCTTTCAAGATCTGTCCCTCCCAGTTCAACCATACAACCAGGATGTCCAGCTCTCAGTGCTTGTGGATGCAGCACACTTCCCACTCACCCCCAAATCTGGCCAAGGGAGTTCTTTCTCACTTGAGGTTATATCACAAAATTCAGCTGGGAGCTTCTTTCAACCTGCAACCACTGCCTGAGTTAGTTTGCAGACTTCTGCACTATCCCCTGTGAGGCAGAATAAGGGAGGGCTTCCCTCCATCTGCAATGGAGACTGGGAATGCACGCAAGGCTCTTCCTGCTGCTGTTCCTACATTTACTTTCCTAACTGCTCCCTAAATCAGTTCCAGCACTGCGTAGGATTAAGGCCTTCCCCTGCGGCCTGTATTTCCAGTTTCCCTGGTGGAGGTGTATATCCCGGAGGCAGTCTCCCCTCGTTTCACACGTTCTTCTGGCTCATGCTATAGACTACAGCCTGCCAGTTCTTTCAAAGAATGTGTAGATTTCACTTTTCCTCTTAAGTTCCTGCATTGCTTCTTGGAAAAAAATTCACAGTGTGAATACCTACACACAATTTTATCTTTCCAAGTGGGAGAGGTATGCTAACCCAGTCTCCAATCTGCCACCTTGGAAAAAAGAAAAGTTTACATTTTTTAAGATTAATTTTCTATGACCTCTATTAGTTTCTGTTGCTTAGAAGATTGGCCAGATGTAGAAATGTCTTGTAAATCTTATTCATGTGTTTTAATGCATGCTTAGTAAGACCTCTAGGTTTCAAAGCTGACTGACCTAGGTTTACATCTCAGCTCCTCTACACACTGTAGATAGGGTTGGGGGAAGGTATTTAAGTTAATGTCACTAAGCCCCTATTGGTAAAATGATGACAATAATATAGCTTATCTTGTAGGATTGTTATGATGATTAATTATATCTGGTAAAGGTGTGTGGTAAATAATAAATGCTAAATAAAAATTAGCAATGATGATGATGAGGAGAATCATAATAGGGATGATGGTGATGATTACTGTGATGGGGAAGCTGATGGCAAATCATGAAGTGCCTGGTAGTTCAGACTGAAATATTTTATGTAGATGTCATGTGCAGTCAGATATTAGAGATAGAAATCTTTAAAGTTACTCTAGCATTTCAAATCCAATAGAAGCAAACAATGAGGAATCGGAATGATATAATCATGACTTGGCCAGAGTGCCATGGATGTTGTCACTTCACCAGGACTATTAGATAATCTAGATAGCTCTTAAGCAACAGGAGGATCTGGTGCTTTTATAATCAATGAATTGTAACCAGATTTCACTCCCTGTAATTTCCACTGAATTTCATCACACAGAGCTACTTAAAATGTTTAATTCATAGCAGAAAAGAACAATAGAATTTATAATTCACAGACGGGGTATGTAACTGCAGCTGTCTTATACTCTTCACATAACTAATTCAATGAAACATAAGACATTAATGTCTTTTGTTTATGTCAGAGAAGCAGCTCAGTTCTAGATGTACTGAAGGAGAAATTCTAGATCCCAGATGTATGCCAACATACAACACCCCAAGTCAAGAGGTCAGGCTGCACACTTGGTTTCTCAAGTCACCCACTTGGCCCACTTCCAAGTTATACTTTCCCCCCCACCTTCCTTTCCTTTTCCCTTTCCTTACTGTTCTAAAGCTTTTTCATAAACTTCCACTCCTGCTCTAAAACTTGCCTTGGTCTCTTCTGCCTTGTGCCCCCACTTCAATTCTTTCTTCTGAGGAGTCAAGAATTTAGGTTTCTTCGATCTATAGCAACAGATCCTCACTTATATCTCATACTATGTAACACCCTAGCATTCCATAGTAAAGTGGGAGTGGCTGGAACATGAAATAGGGGAGATGGGGATTGCTGTAGCTTATGTGGAATCCATCCACAAAAGGGCATGCCTAGGTATTATCCCATCCTGGTGAGACTAGGTACTAACCAAGAGCAACTCAGAAGAGGTTATAAAAGAGCAACTCAGAAGAGGTTATAAAAGACAGTTTTTACTGAAATATTACACCTCTCCCTCTCTCTCTCTCTCTCTCTCTCTCACACACACACACACACACACACACACACACACACGTCATGGTAATCATCTAAATTCATTCCAATTAACACACACATAGAGAGAAAGGTTCCCATGATGAGAAAATGATTTCAGACTCCTAAAATCTAACGTGGACCTGATAATAAAAAGGCATTTAGATATTAAAATCGCAATAGCAATAGCATTCTGGGAGTAAAATGTCAATGATTCACCATGACTTGTAATTCTATATATATCACTTAGGCTTTATTATTATTAGTTACAATTTTTGTATGGATTCTTACTTCTGAAACAAGACTCAAGGGCTTTTAACATCACCCATATTGCCCACACACACTTTCTCTCCCCCTCTTTGTTCTTTAGCCAGATCTGTAACTGAAAAAACTTTTACTGTTTAACTTTTATCGAGCAAGGCAACAAACTGAAACATGACTCTCAAAGCCTGCCTAAAAAAAGAAAATGACAAATTGGTGAGATAAAATACTTTTGAAGGGAAAAATAAAACATGGCTTTGCCCTGGTAAGTTATGTATTTTTCACAATTATTCTGACTTATGCAAAGCCACACTTGACATGTTTGTCTGGAACTGGGAGAAGAATAAGGTAAGACTGTCTGCAAAGACATCTGTGTAGTAACTGACACTTGTCTCTTTGCTTTCGACATTTATTATAAAACCAAGATATAAGGGCTTCACAATGGAAATAAATGAAGTCCAGTTGCTTTAGTTCCACCAGACTGTATAATCAACATGACCTCATTCTTGTGGTATTTGGTGATGTCCGTACTCATATTACTAAATATTCTCCTTGGCTAGCAGTTGTCATGGTAATCATCTAAGTTCATTCCAAGCATACATGACACATGATATGCAAAGTCTCTTCCTCTATATGTGCAGGTGTTTGGAGGAACCTAGTCTTTTAGTCAAGCCATGCTAAAGACAAAAAATGTCCTCTCCTCCAAAATTTGTTATGGTTGAGTCACTGAAATCATAACAGTTGGTGAGAATGTAGTTTTTCTCACTTATTAAAAAGAGTAAGTTTTGAGATGTCATTTTAGATTGTTCCTTTGGCTGATGGTATGATACCTTTCTGTTATTTAATTTCCACTTCTGATAAAATGTAAACTGTGGTTTTAATTTTACTTTTTTATTCTCTCCACTACAAAACATGAAGACAATGAGTGAGACAGCCTTTAAACAATTGCCCCTAACATGGGTGCAGAAGCACGACCGAAATTCCATAGTTTTATCTTTTTAGGCCTGATAATTTTGCTTAGCTCAAACTTTTCTGAGCTATTTTTATTTTTACATTTATCCTCTTTTGATCAATAATCTTCCCATGGAAGCCTTAATGATTATCTTTGCCGAGGCAACAGTGATAGACAGGCTTCAAAAGCCTATTCCTGAACAGTCCTGTTCTGTGTCAGGGGGTAGGAGCGAGATGTGTCTCACTCAAGAATTTTAAGAGCACCAAAAGCTGAATTGGGATGGCATCACAGAGGGATTGGGTGGCAAAAATAACACTTTAGTGAAGTCAGTGGTATATAGAGCTACTTTTGGTTGTTGAATCATCTCTAGTCCTCAGAATACCACAAGTTTACTTTGCTTGGAAGAAGTAAAACAATGAGAGATAAAAAAGAATGTGTATGCCAAGACAAATTTTAAAAAGTTACCTGTTCCACTGGGGAGTCAACTAAAAACATAAGGAAGAAAATTAAATCCATACTCTTTTTTAGATACTTGTAGCCAGAAAATAATTCAGAATTCAGTCCAAATTGTAGGAAAATAATAACTTAAAAACAATTTCAAGACTAGAATTTGATCACAAGCATTCTATAGTTTTCTTCTGAAGCATATTTTCCCTAATTCTCCATTTCTACCAAAGATAAATCTTAAGACAAATTTAATTGAAAATAAGTTTCAGTATTATACTTGGCTTGATTATTTGCATAAAGTGAAACAAAAATAGTGATTGGCCATATAGGATCTTGTAAGTTGGCTTTGATAAAACTTTTTCATAAGGAATCTCAAATTAGATTTTCTAAATACATCTCAAGTATAAGAAGCTAAGCCAAGGTTTTTCCATTTGACCGTTCTGACATCTGTACAAATTGAGTGAATCTGTCTCTTCTCAAGGTCCCCAAAATACCTTGAGTTTCATGGGCCTGTCAGAAAGTGACATTCTTTACTTACACAAATTTAGGAACTTTATAAGAGAACCAAATAGACAAGGTACGAGGCCAGGTTTTTTTGTTTTGTTTTTTTCCCCTCACATCTATTGGTTTTATCAAATCAACCTCAATTCCTCAAAGCAGTTTGGTTACATTTGAAACTATGACATTTTAGTCAAAGCCCTGATAAAATATCAGTGTATCCAATATGTCCTATTACAAAAAGTAACGAAACTGCTATAAAATTACAAAATAAAAATAAAATAAAAAATAGTTCTGAATTCTGGATAAACCACGCATAGAGAATGAAAAATGTTTGAATTTTTTTTTCACAAAAGTATACTTTACCCAATTGCTGTTAGCTATAGATAGCTCAAAGGAAAAAGTTTTCTTGACCCTAGAAAACTTAATATTTTTAAAAATCAACATTGTTTCAAAATAAAGATCATACAAATCCTTTCAGTTTTCTATCAGTTCACTAACATGTAATTAATTATTGTTCGTATTGATGTTGGGTTAGCAATCTTTATGGACAAATCATTTTTGTACTAAAGCTGTGAAAGATTGTACTTAGTCTAATTATATGATTTGCAAAGTTATGAGAAACCTGCATTGAATTGTACTTGTCAGGGTTCCTTTCTATGAATTTTCTTGAAGAAAAAGCAAATTTTGGACTGTAGCTGACTATAAACTGTGTTCTGAGAAGAATCATAGTAAAATAAAAATTTTCTGTAGATAGCAAAAGACTTAGAGTAGCCATAGTTAAAGACACAATTGACATGAAAATTTTCTTATTTCTGTGGCATACAACAATTTCATATAGTTATAATTATGACTGATAATATACCACACATGTCAGAATTTTGGAATACCACATCATTTTGAAACACATATTAATAACACATTTATACAACTATAACTCAAAGAAAATTAAATATCATTTCTTATTTGACAATGTTTCCCATAAAATTTTAACATACCAAATAAGCCAAATAATATGTTTCCTGAATTTCCAGGGGTTCCTTTTGGAAAAGACTTAATTTTAGAATTTGAAATTTGATTTGAAAATGTCAAATATTAGCATTTAGAATACTTGATACCAAATTAGGAGCATAAATTACTACAAAATAATGGTCATTCATTAGCCAAAGTAATTATTCTTAGATATCATTAAGCAAAGACCATTACTTATTGATAGAGGGGAGACTCAGTTCTCAAACAATGAAGAAACCTAGTAAAGATAGCATAAGGCAAACTCTCTCCTCTTTTTTATTTTGCAGTTCATTCAAAGGATACAGAAAATATTTTATTATCTCTTTTTAATACTATATGAAAATCTTGTTCAAAAGAGAACACCTTTTTATCAGTGTTTTATTAATATTAAATCTATTTTTTTGTCTGAAAAAATAATCTGCTTAATTGAAAACCCTGGAGGAAACTACTACATTCCCCCAGATGAGGAGGCTGAAGAGACCAGACCCCCATAGCGTCTTCTGATATACTTCACGAGGCAGCAGGCAAAGACAATTCCCAGACATTGACAAAAGCTATTCCAAGGGCTGCTACAGCCACTACCAGCACATTTTCTCCTTAGTCAGCCCCGAATCTTCTCCACACAGCCTTCCTTATAGATTTCCTTCTCAGTGAAATTAATCCCATATTCCCTAGTGACATTGATGCTGCAGGAGTCGTGGACTCAGTTCTTGGACATGGAAGGGATGTTCTCCCAATCTGTGTAGTTAGCATTTAAAATCTTCCTGCATCCTATCCAGGATTGGAGCCATGTGGTTGGTTTTTGGGTAATTCTGCATCTGCTGCTGGAAGCTATTAAACTCTGACATCATCTTGTCTCTAAACACACAGCCAAGCAATGGCTGCAGCCACCTCTACCAGCATGATAACGGACAGGAAGATGGCAAACGTGATCATAAGATGATAATTCTCCTTGCAGGGCCCACAGCAGCCCACAAAGGCCACCAGGAAGAGGAAGACACCCACTGTGATGATGACCACAGGCAACAGAAAGCCAGAGGAGCCCCCTGCATGATGGTCTGACTGAAGTCAAGCTGTGCCAGACACCCACAGCAATTAGTCCCACTGCACGGGCACAAAAGGCCAGCAGGAGGATGTAAAGCAAGAGCTTCACACATTTCATTCCTCCTTCCACTGCCATGGCTGCCAGGCCTCTCTCCTCTGGCTCTAACTCTGTGCAAGCCCCTGCACCATTAGACTCTGCAGACAGCTGTGGACTGCCTGGGGTCGGGTGGGACCAGAACAAACACTTCCAGAAAGTCCCTGGCCTCACATCCTAGGTGTCTCCCAACATTATAGAGCATTCTAGAGTGGGAGTTTCTGGCCCCTCTCTATTGGCACAGCTTCTCCATTTTCCAGGGATCCTGGTCTGAGCTAAATCTAATTTTAATAAAACCTAATAAACAGATTCATTCAATCCAGTTTTGACCATACCAAGATTTTCACAAATCTTTTATACCCTTTTACAGTTTTTTAAATTCTCTTTCATTTCAACTTCTCTATAGCCTTTCAATTTATCTATCTCATTGTATCCTTTTTTAATCCATTAAACTTAAAAACTTCCAAATAACTTATACATTACTTTTCCCTTGCAAAAACCACATTCTCATATTCCCTTTTCTTGTACATCCTGTGTATAGATTTATTTCCCTTCCTTTTTTTTAGACAGAGTCCAGCTCCGTTGCCCAGGCTGGAGTGCAGTGGTGCCACCTCACATCACTGCAACCTCTGCCTTCCAGGTTCAAGCGATTCTTCTGCCTCAGCCTCCCTAGTAGCTGGGACTACAGGCATGCACCACCACACCTGACTAATTTTTGTAGTTTTAGTAGAGATGGGAGTTTCTCCTTATTGGCCAGGCTGGTCTCGAACTCCTGACCTCATGATCCACCCACCTCAGTCTCTCAAAGTGCTGGGATTACAGACGTGAGTCACCGCACCCAGTCTCATTTTCCTTCTTATATCTAGTTTTAATTATCAGATACCACTCAGAATTTTAACTTGTAGTAACCCCAGTAAGTGATTTTTAACTATCGGTTACATACTAACAATTTATGAATACACATTTTATCATATTTAGAAACATAGTTGTCTTAATGGAACAATTTTTTAATGTGGAATAGAATATATTTATTAAAAGGGTTAAATATATTTTAAATATATTTGTTTCTCTGAAATAAGAAGCCAAAAATATATAAGCTTCAACTCGTAGTCATTAATGTCTTAGTATTATATCTTATCTGTATATGATTTAGGTATTGAATGAACATTTATAATTTAATTTAGCTTAGCAAAATCCCTAAGGGAAAAATTATCAAAAGGATTTGAAAATCCTTTTTAAGTAAACAGGTTACCGGAAAGGGATCCCAATCCAGACCCCAAGAGAGGGTTCTTGGACCTCATGCAAGAAAGAATTTGGGGTGAGTCCATACAGTAAAGTGAAAGCAAGTTTATTAAGAAAGTAAAGAAATGACAGAATGGCTACTCCATAGGCAGAGCAGCAGTATGGGCTACTCAACTGATTAATTATACCTATAGTTACTTCTTGATTATATACTTAACAAGGGGTAGATTATTCATGGATTTTCTAGGAAAAGGGTGGGTAATTCCTAGAATGGAGGGTTCCTCCCATTTTTAGACCATATAGGGTAATGTTCTGACGTTGCCATGGCATTTATAAACTGTCATGATGCTGGTGGGAGTGTGTTTTACCATGCTAATGGATTATAATTAGTGTATAATGAACAGTGAGGATGACCAGAGTTCACTTTCCTGGGGATCTTCATTTTGGTAGGTTTTTGCCAGCTTCTTTACTGCAAACTCTTTTATCAGCAAGGTCTCTATGACCTGCATCTTGTGCTGACCTCCTATCTCATCCTGTAAACAAGAATGCCTAAACTTCTGGGAATGCAGCCCAGTAGGTCTCAGGCTTATTTTATCCAGCCCTATTCCAGAGTCACTCGGGTTCAAATCCCTCTGACAAATGCATTATGAAGCAAAATTATAATTATTTATTCCATTTACATTTATTTAGTTTATTCTTAAAAATTGTGTTTGGAGAGTTTCAGGAGACATTAGACAATTCTAGCAATCATTTTAAGTTACATTTTCTACTATCCATTTTTATGTTACTCTATATTAGGCAAGTATCATAAAAGCATAAACCTTAAAATTAAATACATGTCTTTTTGTTGATAACTCAGAAGAGTTATTTTTATTAAATTGTATTGGTCAAAGATATACCTAAATCATGTGAACTAAAAGACATTTTAGTTAGTTTCTATTATTCTGATAAAATATTTGATTTCAGATATTTACTTTTTTAAGTCAATCACCAATTAAAGCACTTTTATATATTTTAGTAGTGAAAGATTACATACACATGAAACATATAGATATACATATGGACAGACACACAGATACAAGCAGGCCTAATAGCTTTATAAGATTCTTCATTTTTCAATTTTCAAATACATTTTTTCCCAGTTTTAGACTATTGATCCCTTGATTAGCTGTTCAAGTGCTATAAGAAATTGTTAGCTAGACAATCTCACATTTGCACTTTCAAAGACATGACTCAGGTAAAAATTTATATCCCAAAAGCACAGAACTTACATATAAACACTATTATTTGCTGAGGCAAAGAAGGGCATAAGTAAACACCTAATCAAGACAAGTTTGTTAGGATAATTATTTTGAACAATGGTAAGGTATTTTAAATTGCCTTGAACAATTTAAGGCAATACCTTCCCCATTATAAAATTTTCTAGTAGTTTTGTTGCAAAGAGGGAGATGCCCTGACTAATGAGAATTTTTTTTATAGATGTGAATTTCTTTTAAAAAGGTTCAAAGTGTAAGGTCTTTTAGGTTGACTGAGGGAGCCATGGATGCTATGGTGATCCCCATGACCCACATGTACACCTCTGGATGGCCTCCCGGAATTAGAAAACCTGAAGTAACTGGAAGACCATGAAAAGCAGAAGAATAATAAACCCCTGTGGCACCTAACTAACTCGAGACATTCTTCTATTATTCTTATTCTGGGCTCAATTGATAAGGCCATTGGACTTTTTGTAACCAACCTTGTTCAACCTCGTGACTCCAGACCCTATGACCGGCTCCCAGCTTGCAAACCTATGAACCCCTCCCAGCTTGCAGAAAACCACACTGAACTGTAACTTCTGTAACTTTCCACTGCCTATCCCAAACCTATAAAACCAACTCCTATCCCACCGCCCTCCACTGACTCTCTTTTCGGATTCAGCATGTCCAAACCCGGGTGAATAAACAGCCATGTTGCTCACACAAAGCCTAATTCGGGGGAGTCTCTTCATTCAGAGCATGCATTTTAACACAAAGCAGCCATCTAAATATTAAAAAGTTATAGTCTGGAGATGGATTCAGTTTAATAGGTGGTCTTTTCTGCTTAGCTTGTTTCTAAATTTGATTACTGATCTCAGCATTGAGCCCTTTAAAGAGGAGGACAAAGAAAGCATTTGCAATTTTCAGGGCCTAAGATTTAAACATGTTTAAAAGCAGGCACAGCTCTAAGGCAGAGCATCTACATCTTTAAAAATCAAGGATCTTACTTTTACACTGAATTCTGGATCCCCCCAAAAAGGGAAGCACCATAACAGGCCAAAAATGCTCCCATAGTGCACCTTACTATGAAGACATTCCCCAAGGCACATGGGTGACCCAACACCAATCAACCCACTCTGTGATCAACCCATCTCCTGCAGGAGTATTAGTTCTTGGTGGTGAGTGTTTCCATAGCCTCCAAGTCTTCAAAGTGTGCCTTTCTTATGGAAATCTACAAAGAAACAAGCATCCCTCTGCAGTAATACCGATTCACGACAACTACTGTCAGCAATTTCTGAAAGTGCAACTTTTGCTGGTGACTTTTTACCCACTGCACACACACAAAAGTCAACTTCTCTCTCACAGTATGAAGCAGTTCCTGATACCCTGAAAGCAAAAGAGATCAGGTAACTCAGTGAAAAAGGGAGCAAAGCTTTCGACTGGAGAGAAACCTGCCTGTGACTGAACTCCATAAGGAAAACAGAAGACCCTGGATGTTTTTCTTTACTCAACATAAAGTCTGAGTCATTTGAAGTCTCCTTTAGATTTCTTCATGTGTTATCAAAAATGGCAAAGGGATGGAAAAGCATAAGTGGGAAACATGGAAGAATACATAGAGAAGCCAATTTGAAGAGATTTCATGCTTTATAAATGGCCAAAAAAGTTTTACATTTTTCTCAGCACAGTTATGCCAACAAGATAGTAAGCAAACAGAGGTATTAAACATTTTTTAAAAGGCTTTCATTGACTGAAAAAATTCCACAGAAATATGATCCAAGAGAAAAAAGCAGAATAGCTTTTTTTCTCCCCTAAAAAAGTATAGCCTGAATATCCGAATTTTTTTTTTTTTAAGATAGTGTCTCTCTATGTTGCTCAGGCTGGAGTGCAGTGATGTAATTAAAGATCATTGCAGCCTTGATCTCCCAGGCTAAAGTGATCCTCCTGCCTTGGACTCCCAAGTAACTGGGACTACAGGTGTATGCCAGCATGCCTGATTAGTTTTTGTTGTTGTTTTTAATCTTTTTGTAGAGACAAGGTCTCACTATGTTATCTAGGCTGATGTTCACTCCTGGGCTCAAGTGAACCTCCCACCATGACCTCCCAAGGTATTGGGATTATAGGTGTGAGCCACTGTGCCTGGCCTTGAACATAAGCTTTTAATTGAGCTAATTTATAACAATAGAGTTCTTAAACAATTCTTTTCAAATCTCTTATTTCATCCAGAACAAACATGAAGTAGTTCTCCCATTCAATCTGTCTTGTTCCAATAGTGGCTTTTTCTGGTTATGCACATTAGTACATTATTTTAGGCATTTCAAAGGGCCCCCATTTTGGTCATTGCTGCATATGACCGTTCTGGGTTAGCTGAGTCCTCTTTCCTAGATATTTAAAAGAGAATACCCAATAACTATTGTACATAAAACCAACTGGTATTTAATTAGTTTATGACAAATATAAAACCAAGCCTAAATTTTAAACAGTAGAAAGCAGCTGCAATTTTTAAAGCATGCTATTTAAAACAAGACCACTGTTGCCAAACTGCCAGTCTCTTCATCCAAACTTTCTGTTGTAAGACGGGTGAAAAAAGCAAAATTTCTATGGAGAGCTCTTTGTCTGACCTTAACCCCAACCTCCAGTCCTGAGGCAAAAGCAGAAAAACTTTGACATGAACCAGCTGCTGTGAGATAGAGGCAGAAAAAAGGCAATTTTTGTTTTGTTTTGTTTTTTACTGTATTCCAAATCTGCCCACAGGGAAAACATTAAAAAAAAGTCTCTATCCTAGAAAGAAGTGGTTTGAAAGAACAGCCCAAATAAAGTCTAGACTTTCCATCAAAGTGTGGGATAAAGTCCATATTTCAGTAGAACTTACCCACAACACCTAATGGGACTTCTGAAGACAGAGAAGGCGATGGCTTCAGGCTGTCATCAAGCATCTCTTTCAGGCAGAAACACTGGATGATCTAGGAGAGTAACTTTGAAACATGTAGACTGTACCAGATACATCAACCTAAAGGGGAAAAAATTGAGCCAAGAATTAATACTAATATAAGTAGAGAGTTGATTTCAGCCAATTTTGAGAACCACAAACTGGAAGCATAGATTCAAGTTGCCCTGAATATGTGCCCTGATTGGCAATAATGACAAGTAGGCTTTTAAAGGAAAAGGCAGTTCCTAAGTTGTTTACCAAGAATTTATATTAAAATAGCATGAGGTATTGATTGGCTATACAATGTCCTTTCTATCACAAATTCCAGGAACATGTAGATAATGGGTGAGTCAGGAACCATATGTCTTTAAACAGTTTCCCCCATCCCAGTCATGAGTGCACCAGGCATGACTGAAGTCCCATAGTCATGTCTTTTGGGGCCTGATAAATTTTGCATATCTCATATAGCTCAGACTTCTCTGAGCCAGTTTTCTTTTTTCAATGTAAATTATACTTCAATAAAGTTTATTTTGTAAAATAAAATAATTGGAGAGGTGAATGACCCTTTTGGTACAGTAACATTTATTGTGACTTACAAAAGCAAGTAAGTTGAAAAAATAGAGACATATTAGTTTGCTATGGCTGCAATAACAAAGTACCACAGAGTGACCTAAACAACAGAAATTTATTGTCACAAAGTTCTAGAGGCCGGAAATCTAAGATCAAACTGTAAGCAGAGCATTTCCTCTGAAGGTGCTACAGAAGTATTTGTTTCAGGCCTTTCTCAAAGCTTCTGGTAGTTCCTCGGCTTGTGACAGCATAACTCTAATCTTACGTTCTCTCAGTGTGAATGCATATCTGTCTCTTCACGTGATATTCTTTTCATAAAGAATCCAGTCATACTGGGTTATTGGCCCACTCTACCCCAGTATGACTTCATCTTAACTAGTTACATCCCCAAAGCCCTATTTCCAAATAAAGCCACAACTTGAGGTACTAGGATTAGGATTTAAACATACAATTTTTTGAGGGGGAAACAATTCATCTTATGTTTAAAATTACGGTGTTTTTATCAATCAGTATGGTATTCGGCTTTACAAATCTATTTACAATTGTAGTTAAGGATGTTGTAAAATACTATGTTATATTGAGTATAATCAGATTCATGTGTAAATATATAGACAAATATAGATATACAAATATACATGTGTATAATACATGTACATAATTTTTGTAAGCACAATTCTGTACATAAAATGGATACCACAATGTTAATATTTCTTATCTTGTAGTGATATAATTATAAATTATTTGAATGAGAAGTGAACTATATGTATATGTTTTCATCATTCATTCATACAACTTCACATGAAGCAACAATAGCTAATTACTTTATATGGCATTTGGAAGCTCTTCTATTACATAGAAATAGTCTGTAACTTTTTTATCATGTAGAAATAGTCTATATTATTAGGCCTATTTAAAGGAAGTTTCTTTAAATGTCTTTAGGTATTAGGAGTATAACAGAAACATTTGATTTCAGACAGAGAACATCAACTGATGAAAGTTTGCATGATTTTTTTCACTAAGTCTAAAAATTCAGATTCTATAAATGAGTCATTAAATTCTCTTAAAAATCAATTTAGCTTAGTTGTCTTTTATTCATAATATTATTTCCACACACACCAAAATGTAGCCAAGATTGATAGGAAAGTTGTAACAAAGACGAAAAGCTTTTTTAAAAAAAACACTTTCTGAGCATAACAATAGCAATTATTTGATCCTAAATGTATTTTAGATATTTCACGTTTACACTTTGACGTATGGTAAGGAACTAAGACAAGGAAAATTCTGAGATACAAGTGTATGTAATACAAAAAACACCCCTTTTTAACATTTAAAATCTGTAAGTGTACTTTTAGTGGACAATGGGCTTATAGGCTGCCCTCATGACCATAGCAAAACTGAGAAGAGAAAAGATTGAGACAATGATCCCTGAAAGTTGAATATTTATTTTTGTACTTTTGGGGCTGGGAGAAGACAGATATCATGAATACTACATTGACCAAACAGTGAACATACACTGTCATCCTCTACACAAACACCACTATTAAATATATCATGAATAACAAAACCTTCATAATTGTTAATAGTTTTATTTCACTTAAAATTATATCCACACTTGCTCTGGAAAAAAAATGTCTTACAATATGTAATACAGATATGCAATATTTTCCACACAGAGATATGTTTTAATATAATTTATATATGCATGTGTGTGTGTGTATACAGCCTTGATTGATTGATCAGAGACCAAAAGAATATTTGGTAATCCCTAGGATTTACTAAGTAAAAGGCTGGCTTAATCCATTTGGGCTGCTATAACAAAATATCATGAACTGGGTGGTCTATAATACACAGCAGTGTTTATTTCTGACATTTCTGGAGTCTGGAGAAGTACAAGATCAAGGTTATGGCAAGTTTGGTGTCTTGTGAGAGTTCACTTTCTGGTTCATAGACAAAGCCTTCTCTGTAACCTCACATGATGCAAAGGGTGACAGGTCTCTGTTGAATCTCCTTTACAAGGGCACTAATTCCACTCATGAGAACTCTGTGCCTGTGACCTAATTATCTCTCAGAGTCCTCACCTCTTGATATAACCATCTTGAAGGTTAGGATATCAACATGTAAATTTTGGGGTACATAAACACTCAGAGCATAATAAAGGTTGAGACTATTTCTTGCATAATTTATAAGGTTACAAGTTACGTTTCAATGTCATTTCAAAGTTAGTTATGGCCCTATCATATAGCCTTGATGATATATATGTTGTCCTAGGCACCATCAGACATTTAACCATTTTATTGAGATTATCTTCCAACTTTATTTTGACTAGGCCCAATCATAGGTGTGGAGAGTTGCATCATTCATCACACTCTTCAGCTTAAAATGCATTGACAACCTCCGCCTGTGAAAGATATCTCTCCTGTGTATTTAATTTTAATTTTTACTTCTTTCCATTTGTGTTTTTATTCTCTTCCATCCTGTTGCCACCCTCTCTAATGCATTTGACATATTCCCTTATGTGTGTGAAATCTTATCAAATTTTTGGTGTTCTTTTTTTCCGTGTTTTTGAGTGTGCGTGAACTTATATTTAATTTGTGGCATGAGGAATTTAAAGTTTCTGTGCATACCTCCAGATGGAGGTGAAACTAAAGAACTAGGTATGCAGATTTGAAATTCAGAAGAGACCTTGGGTACAAATAATATTGAGGATTTGTTACCGACACAATGGTTGTGTTTGATCCCTCAGCAGGTCAAATGAACAACCAAGGAAGATTTAATAAGGGGATTTTATTACTTACAAGAAGTGAGGAGAACACCAGTGACAGTTCCCCAATTCAGTGCCTCACAAACAAACAAAGGTGAAAACAGGGCTTTTATTGGGCAGATTAGCTGAATCATTATATGAAGAGATGGATCACAGTTATCAATCATGCTTCTGCATCCATTACAGGCTTTTAGTATGGTAATGAGAAAAGTTTGTCAAAGTTCATCTCCAACTCAGGCAGTGGATCAAACTAGTTTTTATTTTAAGTTGGATATCTATCCCCACCCAAATCTTATTTTGAATAATAATCTCCAATGTTGGAGGTAGTGGCCTTGTGTGAGGTGACTGGATTATAGGGGTAGATTTCTTATAAAGCATTTAGCAACATTCTCTTGGTTCTACTCTCATGATAGCGGGTGAGTTTGCATAAGATCTCATTGCTTAAAAATGGGACACCTTATCCCTCTCTTGCTCCTGCTCTGGCCATGTTACATGCCTGCTCCCTTTTCACTTTCTACAGTGATTATTTCATAAGTTTCCACAGGACTCCCCAGAAGCCAAGCAGATGCCAGCATTATGCTTCCTGTACTGCTTGTGGAATGATGAGCCAATTAAATCTCCTTTTAAAATAAATTGTCCAGTCTCAGCTATTTCTTTATAGCAATGTGAGAATGGACTAATAATGGAAAATTGGTACCAGGAATGATGTATTGCTATAAAGATACCAGGAAATGTGGAAGCAGCTTTGGAACTGGGCAATGAGCAGAAGTTGGAAGAGTTTGGAGGGTTCAGAAGAAGACAGGAAGATGAGGAAACATTTGGAATTTCCTAGAGACTGATTAAATGGTTGTGACCAAAATGCAGATAGTGATATAAACAGTGAAGTCCCAGCTGATGAGGTCTCAAATGGAAATGAGGAATTTACTGGAAACTGGAGCAAACATCATGCATGTTATGTCTTAGCAAAGAGCCTGTCTGGATTGCATCCATACCCTAGGGATGTGTTGAATATTTAACTTGAGAATGATGACCTAGGAGAAGCTTGTCCAACGCACAGCCTGCAGACTGCATGAGACGCAGGATGGCTTTGAGTACAGCCCAACACAAATTTGTAAACTTTCTTAAAACATTATGAGATATTCTTTTTTTTTTTTTTTTGGCTCATTAGGTATCATTAGTGTTAGTATATTTTATGGGTGGCTGAAGACTATCATTCTTCTTCCAGTGTGGCCCAGGGAAGCCAAAAGATTGAATACTCCTGACCTAGGATATCTGGCAGAAGAAATTCTTTAGTAAAATATCCAAGACATGATGTGGCTGCTTCTAACAACCTAACTCAGGTGTGGGAGAAAGGAAATAAGTTAAAACTTGTATTTAAAGGGGAAGCAGGGTGCAAAAGTTTGGAAAATTTTTACACACTAGCCTGGCCATGTGGTAGGGAAAAAAAAGCCCATTTGCAGAAGAATTCAAGTGGGCTGTTGAGCAACCACTTGCTAAAGAAATTTGCATAACTAAAATGGAGGAAAGTGCTGATAGCCAACACAATAGATAAGGCATCTCAGAGATAAAGAGGTAGCCGCTACCATCACAGGCCCTGAGGCCTAGGAGAGCGCCATAGCTTTGTTTGCCCAGAGCCCTGCAGCACTGCATAGCCTCAGGACATGGCTCCAAGCTCCAGCCATGTCTCAAAGGGACCCAGGTACAGCTTAGGCATTAGTTTCAAAAGATGCAAGCCATAAGCCTCCATGGCTTCCATGTAATGTTAAGCCTGTGAGTATACAAAGTGCAAGAGTGGATGAGGCTTAGAAGCCTCTGTCTAGATTTCACAGGATGTATGGAAGAGGCTAGGTGTCCAGGCAGAAGCCTGTTGCTGGTACAGAGCCCTCACAGGGAAACTTTACTAGGGCAGTGCTGAAACTGCTATTGCTAAAAAGAGCCCAGATAGGCAAGACAATCCTAAGCAAAAAGAACAAAGCTGGAGGCATCACGCTACCTGACTTCAAACTATACTACAAGGCTACAGTAACCAAAACAGCATGGTACTGATACCAAAACAGATACATAGACCAATGGAACAGAACAGAGGCCTCAGAAATAATGCCACACATCCTACAACCATCTGATCTTTGACAAACCTGACAAAAACAAGCAATGGGGAAAGGATTCCCTATTTAGTAAATGGTGTTGGGAAAAGTGGCTAGCCATGTGCAGAGAACTGAAACTGGACCCCTTCCTTACACCTCATACAAAAAATAAAATAAAATAAACAAACACTGCATGTTCTCACTCACAAGTGGGAGTTGAACAATGAGAACACATAGACACAGGGAGGGGAACATCACACACCAGGGCCTGTTGGGAGGCGGGGGCTAGGGGAGGGATCGCATTAGGAGAAATACCTAATGTAAATGACAGGTTGATGGGAGCAGCAAACCACAGAGCATACGTATACCTATGTAACAAGCCTGCACGTTCTGTACATGTATCTCAGAACTTAAAATATAATAAAATTTTTAAAAAGCCTATGTGAAAAATAATTACTCTTGTTGCACTTTACGCAAATAATCAGGCCAAGTACAACAAGCCAACAGTTCATTTTGTAACAAATCAGTTCTATCATGATTACTTTTTAACAAAAATGGGGACTGGAGAGATAAAAAGTATGCTTCAAAAAAAATGTATAGTACATGTGTTGTTAGCTGTTCTTGAGATTTTCTGCAGTGTGCACTAAATCCTAAATTCTTTGTAGGCTACAAGTCCCCAAACTAATGCTTTCAAATCTTAAATCTTAACTTTTAAAACTGAGAATTGCACTCCTTACCCTAGTACTCATTATTTACCTTAAAGTACACTGTTTCCTTAAATGCAGTACTAAAACTAAATATGACAATACTAACACCTTTGCCATGCAAGCTTTGGAACACCAGCCAGGCCTAGTTGAATACATTCAGACAACTGCAAAGCAGTTCCACTTCTCTCACCTTGGGGTCAACACCTACCCCCACCACGCCCCTGATCAGCAGGAGGAAGTTAGAAGTTAGATTGGTGTTCACCCTTTTCCATCTTTATTAGCCAACACCTTAAGATTAAGGTGTTATAAAACCCAAAGGGAGAGATTGAAACCTCCGTTGCAAAATTATAAGTGAGACAGTAAAGGAGATCTGACCTAACCAACTGCATCTTGCTTCTAGCTTCCAAGCTGTCCTTTGTTATTCCTGGGCTTAGGCTGAACTAACTTTGGGAGGAATTTAGTTTATAGTTTAAAACAAAGATGACAACAGCCCTTTCCCAAAACAAACGTCATTCTTGCTTGGGGACTAGACTGCCTTTGTAGTACTAACAAATTTGCCACAAGATTACAAATTATGCTTTAGGAGTTATGTAGCCGGAGGCTACGAGATTCTGACCCTCCCTACGCTGCTCCTAAAATCAGTGCTTGAGATATTTTGTAGACTCTGCAATTGATGGATCATCTGGCACCACAAAGATTGATAAACTGGCTCATCTGATCTTGTGGCCCCCACTCAGGAACTGACTCAGCACAGGAGGACAGCTTCAACCCCCCATGATTTCATCTCCAACCCGAACAATTAGCACTCCTGACTAAATGGCCCTCCTCATCTACCACATTATCCTTAAAAACTCTGATGCAGGAATGCTAGGGGAGAATGATATGAGTAATAATTAAACTCCAGTCTCCCTCACAGCCAGCTCTTCATGAATTATTCTTTCTCTCTTGCAATTCCCCTATCTTGATAAATCAGCTCTGTCTAGGCAGCAGGCAAGGTGAACCCATTGGACGGTTACAGAAGGGAAATGTAGGTTTAGAGCCCCCACAGTTCCACTATGCAGAGTCTGGGGCACTGCATAGTAGAACTATGTAAAGAGGACTGTCATCCTCCAGACCCCAGAATAGTAGACCCACTGACAACTTGCACTCTTAACCTGGAAAAGCCACAGGCAAACAATGTCAGCCTGTGAGAGCAGCTATGGAAGATGAACATGGCAAAGCCACAGGAATGCAACTACCTAAGGCTTTGGGAGCCCACCCTTCACACCACTGTACCCTGGATGTAGGACATGGAGTCAAAAAAGATTATTTTGGTGCTTTGGTTTTTTTTTTTTTTTGGCTGATTTCTTCCTTTTGAAATAGGAATGTTTACCCAATGCCTATAACCCCACTATATCTTGGAAGCAACTAACTTGTTTTTTTTTTTATTTTTTTTTTTTTATTTTAAAGGCTTGTAGGTAGAAAGGACTTGCCTCATCTCAAATGAGACTTTGGATTTTTGACTTTTGATTTAATACTGCAATGTGTAAAGACTTTGTGAGACTATTGGTAAGGCAGAATAGTATTTTGAAATGTGAGGACATGAGATTTTCGAGGGACCAGGGCCTAATGATATAGTTTAGATGTGTGTCACTGCCCAAATCTCATGTTGAATTGTAACCCTCAATGTTAGAGGAGGGACCTAGTGGGAAGTGATTGGATCCTCAGAGCACATTTCCCATAAATGGTTTAGCACCATTTTTTGGTACTATCCTGACAATAATGAGTAAGATAACATAAGGTCAGGTCATTTAAGTGTGTCACCCACCCCATCGTTCTGTCTTGCTCCTGCTATGCTCATGTAATGTACCTGCTCCCCTTTCCCCTTCTGACATAATTGGAAGTTTCCTGAGGCTTCTCAGATGCTGAGAAGATAGATGCCAGCATCAAGCTTCTTGTACATCCTGCAGAACCATGAGCCAATTAAAACTCTTTTGCTTATAAATTATCCAGTCTCAGGTATTTCATTATGGCAATGCCAAAAATGGACTAATATATCTAGGTTGAACTTCTTCCTGGAACTTTTCTGAAACAAAAACTCAAGGTGCAAAAGTTGCCAGTGGGTACATTTTTACTTTGAACCCCAAAATTTAGAGACGGGTTATAATTTCATCACCTTTTAAATCAAAGTAGGAGATGAAGGGGTATGGCACAGTAAGAGAAGATATGCATGCATGAAACTTATTACAGTAAAATGCATTACAAATATTCTGTGCTTAGTTACATATGTAAAATATATCTTAGATCTCAATTGCTTTATGTAAGTACCCAGCAGCAGAAACTTTGATGTGTTAAATTGTATATAAGAAAAAAAAGTTTCTAAAATCTATTAATACTATTTATTGTTTTATATCTCTTGTAAATAACAGTACCTTGTGAGGACAGTATTTTTCTAGTGAAAATGTTATAATGGGGAAATCAAGGGGTTAGACCACCCTTCCTTTTCTTTATGTTGTTTTAGAGGACAAATTTCATAAAATCTACTTAATATGTCCAAACAAAAATGATTGACTATTATTGTCAAATGGCAAAGACAGGGCTAGAAAATCTAGCTTCAGGCCATTGGCACACTGTGTCTTAATTTTCTCCACTAATATCTAGCCATACGTGGAAAACAGAGTTTATATTTGTATGCTATGCATTTGTAGATTGGAAAGGAGTAGTATTTTCCATCTTGTGTAGGCTCTCTGGCTAAAAGCACAAAATATCAAAGAGTAATACACAAAGCTATATGATTAAAGGACACTAGTAGCTTGCAGGAATTTTTCATCAGTGCACTACTGATGAGCTTTACAAGAGCCCTATGGAGAACATTTCATCAAAGCTGACATCTTAGAGAGCATAACTTCAAACAGATGAGAGTAATGTTGGGCTCATATGTTGGTTACTATGTTTTCTGACATTAACTATAACATTAAACACATTCGATGAGCAGTTTAAAGCTGTACAGAACCTGACAAGACAAACAGCAACACTGTTAACAATGAATTGAGATTTCAATAGCGTTCTTGGGCCAGAACCCTATTATATTTTCTGGTGTGAAAACTTAGGCTATAGGTGTTACATTTATCACTACTGACAAGAGTGAGACACCTTCATTGCTCATGGCCTCATTTTGCTGTGACACAAGGTTTGTAGGCATAAGAGGTACACTTCCCAGAAACAGGGAAGACCCCTGGAGTTCATAGTCCAGTTCAGGTCTTAACACAGAAACTCATGCTGAAAAGAACAGCACATAAAACTACAGATTTTATGTACAGATCATTGCTTATATTTGTTTCAGCAAAATTCTGAATACATGTGAAAACATTTTGAATGATTTATAATGTTATTTTTAGACTTTTATCCTTAAGAAGAATGGAATGTTTAATTAAATGAGTTGATCCATCAGAATAACTTTCAACTTACCATAGATTTTGATTTTTTTTTTTCTTTACTGAACTTGTCTTCTGTGTTCACGTCATGTAATGGTGCTTTAATATTTTTGGAAACATTTCCTTTAGGAATTAGCATTTTTTAACGCACTTTTATAGAGTCAGAGAATAAAATGAACTGAAGGAGATGGAAATATATGAGGCAAACAGGAGTACAAAGAAGGGAGGCTAACCCTTCTGTGGAAAGACAATAAAACTTTTCATAGAGAATCTGAAGTTTGAGCTGATTTTAGAATTCCTAGGTCACTAGAAAAACAAGAATAAAGAACATTTCTGGCAAATGAAATGGCACTTTTGAAATCATTGCAGTGTATAAAGATGTTTGAACGTACTAAAACTATTGTGGTACTTATAGAGAAAAAGATATTGCAAGACCAATGGGGTAGTTAAAGCAATATAATTTGGGCCAAATTATAATATATTTTGAGTCCAGAATAAAGGCATTCATCTTTGTTAATTATCGTTTTTATAAACAAAAGTAATCTATTGCATTAGGCTGAGTAACAACACAAACCTGAATGTACATGAAAGAGAAGAACAATGTATATTGAGCAACTATCATGTGCCTATCTCAAGACTGAGTACTTTTAATTATGGTTATATTTAACTTATGTAACAGAATATATCATGAATTAAATCCCTATTCAGACTCCTACAGGTCAATTTCAATTTCCATGCAAAAGTTCGAGAAGAAATAATACGGCAACAGGAAGCCATACCTATAGGCCATTACTGCTGATATTTGAGTTGTTTAAGAGCCAACATAAGGTGAATATACCAGAGTTTATGGTGCTAAGGTGTTTTGCATTAAGTCAACCTCTCTAGAAAGGTTTCCACTAAAAAACATTAATCATTGTACCAGGTGATGTCTGTATTGTTTCCTGGAAAAAAATGTAAAGAACATTTTAAAATTTATAAGGACTTTCAAGGAATCCATAATAGCCAAAACAGTCTTGAAAAACAAAAAAAGTTGAAGGCCAAACATTTTCTGATATGAATACACACTACAAAGCAACAGTAATCAAGATGGTATGGTACTGGCATAAAGACAAATGTATACAAACCACTGAAACAGAACAGAGAGCCCAGAAAAAGGCTTGCATATTTGTCCAAATAATTGTTGACAAGAATGCCAAAATTATACAATGGGGAAGAGTCTCCAACAAGCGAAGGAAAATCTGGATATCCACAGGCAAACAAAATGAAGTTATATCCTTACTTTACACTATATACAAAAATTAACTCAAATAGACAGAAAAAACAAAATGATAAAAACCAGAGGGATAAAGTTGCAGCATAGAATCTTTATTTTCTTTTGCTTGTTTCTTTGTTTGGGCAAAGTGTTAAGTTGTTATCAGGTGAAAATAATAGGTTATAAAATACTATTTGCAATCCTCATGGTAACCTCAAATGAAAAAATCATGCAACAGATACACAAAAAATAAAAAACAAGAAAATAAGTCATATCACCATACGAAATAATCTTCACTAAAGGATGATAAGAAGGAAAGAAAGAAGTAAGAGAAGACCACAAAACAACTGGAAAACAAATAAGAAAATGGCAGCAGTAAGTACTTACTTAACAAAAATAACATTGAATTTAAATAGACTAAACTCTCCAATCAAAAGACATACAATGACTGAATGGATTAAAAAGAAACAAGATCAATTGATCTGTTTCCTACAGGAAACACAATTCAATTGTAAATATACACATAGACTGAAAATAAAGGAATTGAAAAAAGATCCTACATGCCAATGGAAACCAAAAATATCAGGAGTTTATATACTTATAATGTCATACAAAATAGATTTCAAGACACAAACTATAAGAAAAGATAAAACAAGGTCATTAAATAATGATAGGTCAGTTCAGCAAGAGGATATGACAATTATATGTATATATTTGTTATATCCTCTCTCTATATACATATATGTGTATATATATACATCTATGTATATATATATACACACACATACATATATGTATATATACACACACGTATGTATGTGTGTATATATATATATATATGTACCCATATCCAACACTGGAGCACATATATATATATATATATATATATATATATAAAGCAAATATTATTAGCACTAAAGAGAGCTACAGACCCCAAAACAATCATAGTTGGAGACTTCAACACACCACCTCCAGCATTGGATAGATCTTTTGTATGGAAAATCAAGAAAGAAACATGAGACAATCTGCAGTATAGACCAAAATGGATCTAATAGATATTTACAGAACATTTTATGCAGCGACTGTAGAACACACATTATTCTCAGCATATGAATTATTACCAAGCATAGACCATATGTTAGGTCACAAAACAAATCTTAAAACATTAAAAAATGTAAAATAATACCTAGCAGCTTCTCTAAACACAATGGGATAAAATTAGAAATTAATAACAAGAGGAAGTTTGGAACTATAAAAACATATGGAAAGTAAACAGTATGTTTCTGAATGACCAGTGGCTTAATGAAGAAATTCAGAAGTAAATTGAAAAAATTCTTGAAACAAATGATAATGGAAACAGAACATACCAAACCTATGAGATACAGCAAAAGCATTACTAATAGGGAAGTTTATAGTTGTGAGTGCATCAGAAAGATAAAAAAATAAATAATCTAACTATGCATCTTAAAGACCTAGAAAAGCAAGAGCAAACCAAGTTCAAAATTAGTAGATGAAAAACATACTAAAGATCAGAGCACACATTAATAAAATTGGAATGAAGAAAACAGTTCAAAAGATTATTAAAACAAAAGGTTTAATAAAAAAAAAAGTTAAACAAAATTGACATACCATTAGCCAGATAAGGAAAAAAGAAATCAAAATAAATAAAATCAGATGTGAAGAAGGAGACATTACAACTGATACTGTAGAAATTCAAAGGCTCATTAATGGTGATATAGGTAACTCTTTGCCAATTAATTGAAAAACCTAGAAGAAATGAACAAATGTTGAGACACATACAACTTACTAACATTTAACCAGAAAGAAATCCAAAATGTGAGCAGAACAGTAACAAGTAATAAGATTAGAGCTGTAATAAAAAAAAATCGTCCAGTCAAGAAAAGTCTAGGAACTGATGCCTTCACTGCTGGATTCTACGCAACATTTAAAGAAGTCATACCAATTTTACTTAAACTTTTCAGAAAAATAGAGAAGGGATTGCTTCCAAACCGATTTAAAAGGCCAGTATTACCTTGAAACCAAAACCAGATAAAGTAACATCAAAAAAGAAAACTACAGGTCAATATCTCTGACGAATATTGATGCAAAAATACTGAAGAAAACTGCCAAAAGATTTCTGTTCTTAGGTTTCCCATTTTCCAGAACTTTGGTTAGGAAAAACAGATTTACTCTTCTTTTCCCTTTGCTTGTTGGCATTTCTTGGATATGTAAAGTTGATTTTTAAAGCACGGGTTTTATTGACTAAATTGTGCCCTTCCCAATTTTATGCATTGAAGCCATAACCTCCAATGTGACTATATTTGGAGCGAGGGCCCTTAAGGAGGTGACTGAGGTTAAATGAGGTCATAAGGATGAAGCCCTAATGTTATATGACTAATGTTTTTATAATAAGAGGAATAGATATAAGAGTTTGCTCTCTTTCTCTCTCTGTGCATGCATACAGACATACAGAAAAATTGTCATGAGAAGACGTTACCGGTACTAAGTCTGTACAGGTCTGCTGCACTCTTGATTCTCGCCTCCTCTGGAGAAAGAATTTGACTGAGGGGCATAGGCAGAGTAAGAAACTGAGGCAAGGTTTAGGGTAGGAGTGAAAGGTCATTAAAAAGCTAATTTAGAGCAGGAGTGAAAGGAAGTAAAATACACTTAGAAGAGAGCAAAGTTGGCAACTTGAGAGATCAAGTGCACGGTTTGACCTTTTGATTTGGGGTTTTATACCTTGGCATGCTTCCAGCGTCTTGCCTTCTCAGATTTCTCACCTGGCGTGGGCTGTCCAAATGTGCAGTGGCCCGCCAGCGCTTGAGAGGGGCCGCGTGTGTAGTGCGTGGAACCAAAATTGTGCGCACGCTCACTTGAGCCGATCTTCCCTTACCAGTCCTAATGTATCTAGAAGGTCGGATACCAATTAAACCCTATCGTTTTGCCTCTTAATGTGCATGCTTGAGCCCACTCGCCCAACTCCTGAGATCCTATCTGGAGGCTGCTGATCACCGGTTTCAGGTTTTCTCTATCTATTAGGAGCCGGCCTTTCCCTGGTACCAGCTGGGACCAATTATTATTTTAGAAAAACAGTGTAACAGCCACCTGACCATCACCTGATGGTCCCTGGACATTCCTGATGTGGGTGGCAGGGATCCCTTTTCTGCCCTGCGTATGCCTGACTAGCTGCCTACTGTAACACAGTACAAAGGTAGCTATGTGCAAGCCAAGGAGAGAAGCCTTAGGAGAAATCAACCCTACTAGCACCTTCATCATGTACTTCCAATCTCCAGTTCCTTGAGAAAATTAATTTATCTTGTTTAAGCTACCTAGTAGGTGGTATTTTGTTATGTACCCTAAGCAAACTAATATACCAGGGAACTCATTGCCATGTTGTTCTTCAAGTTGCAAGGACCCTAGGCAGCCAAACTTCTTTCCACGTTTCAGAGTCTTTTTAGGATTTTGTGTTGTATTATATCCAGAGTTTTAGTTGTAAGAGGAAGAACCTGGAAGGACGTGGGGTGGTTGGGTGGGGGGAGGGGGGGCGGGGCGTGGCTCTTCTCTATCTTGGTGGGAACTGAAAGTCTCTTACCATGTTGTTTGAGTGCAAACAATTAAGGGTCACCAGGAAGACTAGGGAGTAACTTTATTGTGTAAAACCTTTTAAAATTGTATGGATTAAATAAAGCAGGCTGATCATAGATACGTGTCAGAATTAGATACTTACCTTTACTGTGACTCCCCCCCAACCCCCGTGCTTTTTCAATTCATCTCTATACACTCAGCTGAATGTGAGTAAAGTAAGCATCCAATTCTGTCCACACTTCATTGCTCTTACCTCTTTTATTCTCTTAATAATAATGTCCACCTAGATACCTTGACAAGCTGAAACACCTGGAATTGTTTCATCTTGGCTACTGTCTGCATCCAGGGAGATTCAACTTGCTTTAAGAAACAAACACCTGTCTGTACCTTTGCTATAAATCTCCATAGATACAGCATTGCAAGCTTCATGCTTGCTCCATGTGTAGAATTATTCCAGCTTATTGCTGTCATTTCTTCAAGGATTAGTAAACAACAACAATGTTTTGGGTTTTAAAAATTTAAGTATCTCCGTTCTCCACAAGACACTTTAAATCTGCACTGATAGACCATTTTGGATGGAAGGGGCTTCCTGTGGCTTTTTATTGAGGATGGATCCTTTTTTCTTAGCCCTACATATTTACATTATCTGAACGCAGAAGGCCCAGAAGCATTACAACTTCCTGGCCTCCCATTTAATTGCCCTTTAATAGTGACTGAAAGGAGTAAGCAGTATCAGAAGTGTTATCAGAATCTATAGGGTTACATGGGATAGCAATAAAGGAGGTTCTTGCTTACCTTCTCATAGTTTTAACACATCTGATACAAAAATGAGCTCCCAGTTTCTTATGTTTCTGAATGAGGCCTTTGCTCACACTCTTCCAGGTCCAACATGCCTGATTGTCCTCATTATTTTGCCAATATTTATAAGTGTTCAGCCGCAGAAACGTCCTGCCAATTGATGGTGGGGATTTGTAGAAAGGCTTCTTAATCTCCTTCCCACAGTTCATATTCTCTCTGTTCTGTCTAAACGTAATACAGAGTGGCCAAAATTTCATGACACTGTAAACTTTTTAACATCTTGTGTTGAATCAGAGGAGTGTGGAAGACTTACACAAACTCCTGACAAGTATTAGTGCTTAAAAGTACTTTGCAAATATTTTTAGGTTCATAATGTTGTTATTTATATGTAGTTACAGTTAAGAACCTAAGTGTTAGTTTCTCAAATGAGTTACAGTTATAGAAAATATAAGTCCCTATTCTGCATCAAACAAAAACGCACAATTACGACACAAGCAAATCACACCAAGTCATCTATGCTTAATAGTAAAATCCAAACATCAGTGACTACTGTAATAAGAAACCTGAAACACTTTCTATTTGTAAAGGAAAAATTACATTTCAAATGGTATTTGGAGATGAAAATTCATACTCTTCCAGCCGTACATAAAGGATTTATTAAAGACACAATTAGTTTGTTAGCCCTTTGTATAGTTAACGAAGCTCCCAATTCATATAATTTACCAAATTCTAGAGAGTAATTTCTCAGAGATCATACTTCCTTACCTAATTTGTGTGTTTCAGGGTTAGCCTAGAAGGCTAAGGAAGAAAAAGCCCAAGAGGTTATCTGATCCAGATCTCATCTGGAGATGAGAAAACTGATATTCAGAGAAAGTATGTGGCTTGTCCAAGACTGCAAAACCAATTGATCCCGAACTAAAATTCAGATCTCCTAACTTCCAGAAAAATAATTTTATTTCATCAGTGGTTCACATTTTTTAGTGTTGCATCCAGATCACCTGGAAAGCATGTTAAAAAAATAAATTGCTGAGCCAGTTGCAATGGCTCACACCTGTAATTCCAGCAATTTGGGAGGCTGAGGCGGGTAGATCACCTGAGGTCAGGAGTTCAAGACCAGCCTGACCAACACAGAGAAACCTTGTCTCTACTAAAAATACAAAATGAGCTGGGCGTGGTGGTACGTACCTGTAATCCCAGCTACTCAGTAGGCTGAGGCAGGAGGCAGAGGTTGTGGTGAACCAGGATTGCGCCATTGCACTACAGCCTGGGCAACAAGAGTGAAACGCTGTCTAAAATAAATAAATTAAATAAATAAATAAAATTTCTGAATCCCACCCTTAAAGTTTCTGATCCAGTTGATTTGGGATGATACCCAATAATTTGCATTTTATACCACATTCCATATAGCTGCTGATGCCACTACTCTCAGGGACCCCTCTTTGAGAAATACTGCATTGCAATGTTTTCCTCTTATGACTTATAATATTTTAATTTAAAGGACTTCTTTTTGAATTTTACATTTTGGAAAATTTTGAAAATACACAAAAGTGGACAGAAGTATACAAGGAATCCTCACAAAAACTTATCAAGCACCAATGACCATCCAACAATAGCCCATCTAAAAACTTCTAAATTTATCACCTTATTTTTATTTTTTACACTTTCTTTGGGAGGACAAGAACTCTCATAAGTTGCAAAAGTTTAGTATAAACAACATTTATACTAAAGGTATACTAAGGTATTATTACCTTAGTCTGTTTCAGTTTGCAGTTATTTAATGTACTCTATCTTTAAAATTCAATGAAAAGGTGGAGTCGGTGGGGACTGGCTTTCATATTACAATGAGGGAATTGGAGAGTCAGATCGTTAAGTTACTTAGTCAAGGCTCAAACTGAATCTGTCTCCAAAATTTGTCTTGTCAGGTATTATTATTCAAATGCTTCAACGAACATCAAATGTGTCGGATTTTAAGGCAAAAGTAAGTTAGTAGCTCCATTTATTTCTATGTCTGTAGTCAGTAATGACGACACAGCTATAACACATGTAGACAAGTGTTAAATGATTGGTAGGCCAGGAATATTCAGATCGGTGGACTGGAGATGGCTACATTTGCAGCCAAACTCCCAATGTGACTAGTTGGTATAAGAATTTAAGACACCACCATCTGACTCCAATATTTATGCCAGAGTATGAGGTTGTTCCTTCTTCGGTTTAAGACCTGAGTCTCACTGGAATTCTGCCTTTGACCTTCAGAAAAATGTATAATCTTTGTCACTTATGAGCCTCCAACAAATTGTGAAGCTTAATGAACTATCAAGAGCTTTTTGGATGAGTATTTATTTATAGTAGCATGTGTCTCTAAATAGTTTTATATTATACACATTTATATTCATATACATCATGAGTAATTTGTGCGCAATTGTGATTCAGTATGCAGACCAAATTATAAAACACCCAAGTGTGGCAAATAAAATGCCACTGATCACATCTTATTAAATCTTAATATAACTTCCTAATCCTTGTACTATTCTAACAGTTACCATTTTTGAGATGCAACTAATTTAGTCAATGTTATCACATATGATATGGTTTGGCTCTGTGTCCCCACCTAAATGTCATCTGCAATTGTAATCCCCATGTGTTCAGGATGGGACCCGGTGGGAAGTGATGGGATCATAGGTGCAGTTTCCTCCATGCTGTTTTCATAATAGTGAATGCAGAAGAATCTCTTGAACCCAGGAGGCAGAGGTTGCAGTGAGCCACAATCACACCACTGCACTCCAGCTTGGGCAACACAGTGAAACTCTGCCTCAGAAAAAACAAACAAACAAAACACACATACACACACACACACACATACACAAATCAATTGTCTATGAATCATGTTGAAAACTGATTTACTAGCTGGGCAGGGTTGCTCATGCCTGTAATCCCAGCTCTTTGAGAGGCCGAGGTGGGTAATCACCTGAGGTTGGGAGTTTGACACGAGCCTGAACAACATGGAGAACTCCATCTCTACTAAAAACACAAAAATTAGCCGGACGTGGTGGCATATGCCTGTAATCCTAGCTACTCGTGAGGCTGAGGCAGGAGAATCGCTTGAACCCGGGAGGTGGAGGTTGTGGTGAGTCGAGATCGCACCATTGCACTCCAGCCGGGGCAACAAGTGTGAAACTCCGTCTCAAAAAAAAAGAAAAAGAAAAAATTGATTTACCAAAGAACGGAATTGATAGCTGAATAGCTCTGAGCTCCTTTTGACTTTTGAAATAAATGGATGACAAAGATACTGGTGGAAATAAAAGCACCCATGCTATTTTTTTTCTCTGAATTAATTTTAAAAAGATAGATTTCCTCTTCTGTAAATATGGAGTAGATAAACTTTTTTCTATTCCTCCCACTTAGTATAACTAAAATAACTTCTAAGTTATTTAAGTCTATCACTGAAATATGGAGAAAAGAGAATAAAGTAGATGAGAAGCTCTGAACTCAGGGACAACATAGCGGTGAGTTTTCAACAAAAGCCTTCCCTCTTTAGAGAAAAGACTAAGAAAAGGTCAGCATAGCAGGTAGAACACTTAGACAATGACTGCTGTATTCCAGCTAAACACTGTAAAAACTCACTTAGGGAGCCCTTCCCTTCACTTTCACCAGTAAAGACCAAATGGAAGCTGAGACTTTGACATTCCCACTGACACTTGTCAGACTGTAATGAAGTGCCACAGCTCCTCACTGAGGTGTTGTCAGAGAAGGACAAGTAGGGGGCAGGGATTTCACATTCATTCCTGCTTGGTGGTAACAAGGCTCTGCCCCACTCACAGTGACAGGGAAGGCAATATGGAGGGCATATTATTCCACATCCTCTCCCTCCTCCCACACTCCACCCTCCCATAGGCCCCAGTGTGTGTTGTTCCCCTCTATGTATGTGCCCATGTGTTCTCATCAGTTAGCTCCCACTTGTAAGTGAGAACATGCAGGATTTGGTTTTCTGTTTCTGCATTAGCTTGCTAAAGATAATGGTCTTCAACTCCATCCATGTTCCTGCAAAGGTCATAGTCTCATTCACTTTTACAGTTGCATAGTATCCCATGGTGTATATGGATCACATTTCTTTATCCAGTCTGCCATTGATGGGCATTTAGGTTGATTTCATGGCTTTGCTATTGTGAATGGTGCAGCAATGAACCATTCGGGGTAACTGGGTAAAGGGTATATAAGATGTTACTTATTTTTACAACTGCATGTAAATTTAAAATTTTAATTTAAGAAAGAATATTAGAAACAAGTTTTTAAGTATAGTTATACTTAAATATAGTAGTTACTTCAAATTTCTGCCTAGCGGCTTTCTTTCACACGGATGAGTTAATGCCTTAAAAAGTTAATTCTACTAGGAAGCAGTTCTTAGCAACAATAACTGTGACCAGAAAAATAAGAACATGTAATTCTAAACCCCTCTTGGATGAAGATACTATAAATCTTTGTTAAAAGTTATTTCTGTAGAATTGGTCGTGATATCCCCTGTATTGTTTTTTATTGCATCTATTTGATGTTTCTCTCTTTTCTTTTTTATTAGTCTGGCCAGTGATCTATTTTGTTGATCTTTTCAAAAAAACAGCTCGTGAAGTTATTGATTTTTTGAAGGGTTTTTTGTGTCTCTATCTCCTTCAGTTCTGCTCTGATCTTAGTTATTTCTTGTCTGCTGCTAGCTTTTGAGTTTTTTTTTTATCTTGCTCCTCTAGCTCTTTCAATTTTGACGATAGGGTGTTGATTTTAGATCTTTCCTCGCTTTTCATGTGAGCATTTGTTGCTATAAATTTCCCTCTAGACCTAGGCAAAATCATTCAGGACACAGACATAGGCAAGGACTTCATGACTAAAACACCAAAAGCAATGGCAACAAAAGCCAAAATAGACAAATCGGATCTAATCAAACTTAAGAGTTTCTGCAGAGAAAAAGAAACAATCATTAGAGTAAACCGGCAACCAACAGAATGGGAAAAATTTTTTGCAATCTACCCATCTGACAAAGGGCTAATACCCAGAATCTACAAAGAACTAAAGCAGATTTACAAAAAAAAAAAAAAAAAAAAAAAAAACCATTCAAAAGTGGGCAAAGAATATGAACAGAACAGACACTTTTCAAAAGAAGACATATATGGGGCCAACAAACGTATAAAAAAATGCTCATCATCACTGGTCATTAGAGAAATGCGAATCAAAACCACATTAAGATATCATCTCACACCAGTTAGATGGCAATCATCAAAAAATCTTGAGACAACAGATGCTGGAGAGGACGTGGAGAAATAGGAACACTTTTACACTGTTGGTGGGAGTGTAAATTAGTTCAACCATTGTGGAAGACAGTGTGGTGATTCCTCAAGGATCTAGAAATAGAAATACCATTTGACCCAGCAATC
>CAUYQU010085789.1:0-15323 GCA_963574635.1 Cheracebus regulus
GCAGGGGCTCACAGCTCTGGCAGCAGCAGGAGCGTGGTGGGTCCAGTCCTCCCAGGAGATGCGAGCTGGTGAAATTCATGTGAAAAGTCCCTGAAACACCCCATCGTCCCCACGGGACAGAGATGAGGCGGATGCGTGCCCGTTTCCTTCCTCTGAGAAGGAAAATGGGAGGGTGGGCTTGTGACTGCATGTGTCCCCTCAGAGTCCACCCAGGCCCGGGCCAGGAGGTGGCCTAGGTCCCACACTTGTCACTCAGGGAGCGTCAGCTCCACAGGCTTCAGGGCTTTGGGAGCCAGGGCTTTCTCTGCCTTCCACAGACTCAGCGCTAAGGGAGCTCACTGCTGTCGGGGTTTGGTGGAGAAACACGCAGTGGGGCTGCAAGGCCTCCCCGTGGTCTCCCTGTGGGTGATGGGACACATTTCTGGAGGAGCCCCATGTTTTCAGGGCTGTGGAAGGTGTCTGGGGTCTCTCGGGACCCTGTCCTTCCTCCATAACCCAGAGTGGCAGTCAGTGACCACAGGCAATGGACAGAGCCCCTTGCCCAGTGCTCAGGGGAGGGCCTTTTCTCGGGAGAATAAGTGGCCTTCATCCTGGTTCCTCTCTCTTTGGATCTAAGGGAAGTTCGAGAGACAGGCAGGCCCTAGTGTTTATGTCTGTGCTGTCTCGGAGGCACAGCAGTGACACAGCAGTGGGGACAGTGAGCCTTTGCTCGTGGCCTGCTTGACCTCTTCATTTAAAATGTCAGGTTCTGAAGAACTCTGGTTCCAGGCTGGCTAGAGGTGGACTTAAAGGAAGCTGGTGATGATATTCTGTGACCAAGAGCCTTAATGACATTTTTTATAAAAGGAAGTTTCTGGGCCAGCATGGTGGCTCACACCATGGGCATCCCAGCACTTCAGGAGGTCGAAGCAGGTGGATCACGTGAGGTCAGGAGTATGAGACCAGTTTGACCAACATGGTGAAACCCCGCCTCTACGTAAAAATGCAAAAATTAGCCAGGTACAGTGGCTTACGCCTATAATTCCAGGTACTTGGGAGGCGGATGCAGGGAAATCACTTAAGACAGCAAGACTCAGTCCCAAAGGAAAAAATGAAGGTTGTGATGCAGTATGCAAAGAAAGGGCTGGGTCAGGTACTGTCAGAACTGCTAAACGAATTTGCATCCAGGGCTGGAGCTCAGTCACCAGGGAGTCACTCCAATGATCAGGACTTTGATTTCCTGTGTTGAGCAGGCTGGAATTGAGGGGCAGATTCATTCATTCCTGACACTAAAACTATGTGTTCCTGGTAAAGAAAGCATACAGAGAAATGGAATATGAAATAAAGGCTTTATGCACTCTGCCTAAATTAATAATTTATGGTTTTTAGTATATTTGCTATATCACCTTTAGAAAGTAAGAGACAGCCCTCACTCACTGCCGATAACCCGCCTCGCACGCGCGTGTCCTGCCGCCGACCTGCAGAAACGCTTCAGTTACCCACAGTCTTTGCCAGATCAGACTGGCATCCAGGGTCCTGGCTGCTCATCTCACTTTGGCTGATGCCACAGATGTAAATTTTGGTGCAGATGCCGGAGCCTTAATGCTTCAAGGCCTAGACCTTTTAGCCGACGCTATAGCCGTTACACTGGGGCCAAAGGGAAGAACAGTGATTATTGAGCAGAGCTGGGGAGGTCCCAAAGCAACAAAAAATGGCGTGACTGTCGCAAAGTCAGTTGGTTAAAGGATAAATATAAAAACATTGGAGCTAGACTTGTTCAAGATGTTGCCAGTAACACAGATAAAGAGGTTGGGGATGGCACTCCCACTCCTGTTGTACGGGTATGCTCTATTTCCAAGGTAGCCTCTGAGAGGATTGGCAAAGGTGCTAATGCGGTGGAAATCTGGAGAGGTGTGATGTTAGCTGGTGATGCTGTAACTGCTGAACTTAGAAAGCAGTCTAAACCTGTGACCACCCTTGAAGAAGTTGTGCAGGTTGCTACAATTTCTGCAAACAGAGACAAAGAAATTGGTAAATCATCTCTGATGCAATGAAGAAGCTTGGAAGAAAGGTGTCATCACAGTGAAGAATGGAAAAACACTGATGAATTAGACATTATTGAAGGCATAAAAGTGTGACCAAGGATGCATTTCTCCATACTTTATTAATACATCAAAGGTCAGAAATGTGAATTCCCGGATGCCTATGTTCTGTTGAATGAAAAGAACATTTCTAGTATCCAGTCCATCGTACCTGCTCTTGAAATTGCTAGTGTTCACTGTAAGCCTTTTGTCATCACTGAAGACATTGATGGAGAAGCTCTAAGCACACTGATCTTGAATAGGCTAAAGGTTGGTCTTCAGGTTGTGGCAGTCAAGGCTCCAGGGTTTGGTGACGATAGAAGGAACCAGCTTGAAGACATGGCTATTGCTACTGGTGGTGCAGTGTCTGGAAAAGAGGGGTTGACCCTAAATCTTGAAGACGTTCAGCCTCATGACTTAGGAGGAGCTGGGGAGGTCCCTGTGATGAAAGATGATGCCATGCTCTTAAAAGGAAAAGAAAGGTAATGTAAGGCTCAAATTCAAAAACGAATTCAAGAAATCATTGAGCAGATAGATGTCACAGCTAGTGAATATGAAAAGGAAAAACTGAACAGCTGGCACAACTTTCAGATGGAGGAGCTGTGCTGAAGGTTGGTGGGACACGCAATGCTGAAGTGAATGAAAAGACAGTTACAGGTCCCTTAATGCTACAAGAGCAGCTGTTGAAGAAGGCATTGTTCTGGGAGGGGGTTGTGCCCTGCTTGGGTGCATTCCAGCCTTGGACTCATTGACTCCAGCTAATGAAGATCAAAAAACTGGTATAGAAATTATTAAAAGAACACTCAAAATTCCAGCAGTGACCATTGCTAAGAATGCAGGTGTTGAAGGATCTTTGATAGTTGAGAGAATTTTTTAAAGTTCCTCAGAGGTTGGTTATGACACTATGGTGGGAGATTTTCCAAATATGGTGGGAAAAGGAGTTATTGACCCAATAGAGGTTGTGAGAACTGCTTATTGGATACTGCTGGCGTAGCCTCTCTGTTAATTAGATCAGATGCTGTTCTCACAAATTCCTAAAAAAGAGAATGGCCCTGGAATGGGTGCAATGTGCGGAATGGGAGGTGGCCTGTTCTAATTCCTGGAATAGTGCTTTACCTTTATTAATGAATTGTGAAAGGAAGCCCAGGGCAGTGTTCCTCACCAATAACTTCAGAGAAGTCAGTTGGGAAAAAATGAATAAAAGTCTGGCTGATGTTTGAGAAACCACAATAACCATCAGTTACTGGTTTCGACTGACAAAATGCATAATGGCTTAGTGTGGTCATTATTCATGCCTACAGATAATTTATTTTATACTTTTGAATAAGACGTTGTACATTCCTGATACTGGGTACAAGAGTCATGTACCAATGTTCTGCTTTCAACTTCAGTCACTGAGGCATTTTTACTACTATTCTGTTAACATCAGGATTTTAGTGCTTGAGACCACCAGTTGAGAAGTTAAGAGCCTTTCTGTGCAGAGTGAGAATAATTGTGTACAAAGTAGAGAAATAGCCAATCATGTGAGAACCTTTGTGTGATAAGTTCGTTTAAAGTTAGAGAGAGGCAGACATCATAACACTTTAATTATCTCAGCATGAATCTCTTACATATGAGGGAAAACTCCCACATCAAACACAATACGGTTCACACATGTTAAGAAAAATAATTCCTCAGTGTTATTATCTTGTCAATATTTCACATTGCTCCACTTGTTCGAAAGATGGCTTCATGGCAGTTGATTTTTCTGGAAAAATGTTTAATCTAGATTCACACATTGAATTAGGTTGTCGTGTCTCTTAGTTTGTTGAGTAAATATTCTTAAGGAAATGTCATGGTACTGTGAGAAGGGCCTTATTGGGGCTTAGAGTTTGAATTAAGAGACTGGTTGCCATCTCTTCCATGTGTGGCATCAATCTTGATTGATACATTCTTAATGACTTCTATGTTTAGCAGTATTATAATGAAAGTAATACACTCGCATTTAAAAACTCAAGCATAGAAGAGTATGAATTTCTCCTCTAATCCTGCTGCAATCCCAGGAACCACTTGATAGCATTTTGGTTTTATACCTTATGTCCTCTCTCTATGTCAGTCCATTTGTAAGGCCTTGTGAAGGAAGTGAAATTGCTCTGAAATAGGAAAGTCGCTGTGAAATATTGCACGTCTGTGTCCCTGGGGAAGAAGCCACTGAGGCTTAGGTAACATGAGCCTGGTGGCTCCAGGACAACTGGGCGAACTCTTCCTAATGAAAATTCCTGTGGTTGCACCTGCTTCTTTTTTCCTGGCACAGCCCAATGGGACTCCCTCACATCCATGTTCATCCTGGTGATGAAGTCTGTTTAAGCAGTACCAGTGGAGGAGCACCTTTGTCTTAAAGGTAGGGTTATTATCTTGCTTCAGCAAGGAAGACCATCCACTGGCACAAATACGGGGTTCTTCACCAAAAGCAGAGATGCAGCAATTCTAGGATTTGGAGACGTGAAGATTTGGAAAAATGTAAATGACTGATTTATTTTTCTTAATGAGTTAAAAGCAAAGCCAGATTGTGTGTAAAAGGGGAACCATCAAGCCTGACTGAGAAATAGACTCGCTGTGCTGTCTATTACGGAACATGAGAACCCCTGCTGTGTCCCCAAACCTCTTTCCTAGAACTGAGGAGAGAATTCCAGCCTCGCTCTTTGTGGCAAAATGGTTCAGTTCCCCAGGCAAGTGTGGGAAGCCTCATTCTTATAAATAGGCTCCTAGAAAGCAAAGTCTCTCGTATCTGTGGTTTAGGAAGGAAAGTCTCTCTGCGCTGTGTCCTCAATGGTAAAGAACAGAAGCAGTTTTACTGGTTCTCAGTGGTGAAGGCAGGGCCAGCTTCATGGGCTTGAGGGCTGGGCAGGCACATGGGACCTGCTCTCAGAAGGGCCGGTGCCTGGTGTCAGGCTCTGCTGACAGCCTCCTGACTTTCTTGCTTTCGTCTTAGAATTTGTGTTTTGTAAGTGAAGCCCACTGAGACGATGGAACGTTCACATGGGCAGAGTGGCTATAAGGGGAGACGAGGTGCGCAGGCCCAGGCCCGCGGCATTAGGGCCACATGCTGGAGCTTGCTGCCCTGAGCACGGGCATCCTTGGACCGGCCCAGGCACACCTGGACTGGGAAGGAAGATGGCAGGGGACAGGGATGGGAGGTGGCAGCAGCAGCAGCCACAGTGTCCTCAATCCTGGGGTGAAAGGAGGGTGTCTGTGTGGAGACAGCAGCGGCACCTCTGTGCCTGTTTATCCTCAGAGTCATCCTTGGAGCTTCTTCACAAATACTTACCCCCTGACCTGAGCCCCAGGACAGGAACCACAGGTGCTCAGATAGATAGCAGATTGGGAGTAAATAGTCACAGGAGAAAAGTGTGCCCATGGACATTGCAATGAATTATATCAGGGAGTTACTAGAATTCTTCAGAGAGTTTAGAGTTCTTCAAGGAGTTATCCAAAGCTCAGAAAAGGAAATTAAACATGTAATGATAGTCACATTGAACAGAAATGGATGCGATATTTGTGTAAAACTTCTGGTGGGCCAGGCATGGTGGTTCATGCCTGTTATCCCAGCACGTTGTGAGGCTGAGGTCAGAGGATTGCTTGAGGTCAGTGTTGGATACTAGCCTGGGCAGTATAACTAGACACCATCTCTACAAATAATAGTACTGATAATAAGAGGAAGATTAGCTGGCCATGGTGGCACGTGCTCATAGTCCTGGCAGCTTGGGAGGCTGAGGTAGGCGGATCGCATGAGTCCAAGCTTTGGTGATCTATACTACTGCACTTGTCAAAATAGAGAACTTGTCAAAAAAGAAAAGAAAAACCTGATTAAATTCAGGAATTAAATTAATTTTGGAATTCTCCAAAATTCCATTGGGGAAATTTACACTTAAACTCAAATTTACATTAAACTGATTTGTTTAAAGAGTTACATCTTTTGAGAAAAATTGTTTCACAAGAATCACCAGCCCCCAATACACTAAAATTTGTTTCAAAAGAATTTATTGGCATGTTGTCATAGCTTAGAATGTATTCCAGAAAGTTGTTTTAGCAGATTCTTCTCGAAAGATAAAATGAAGTTGCTCAAGGTATAAAGGTTGATGACTTAATAAATTGACAAAAAGTGGGCCAGAAAAATTGTTGGATTCATCTAGATCCAATTAATAAAGTAGTATTATTTATTAAAACTATGGAATTAATTTCTGTGGAGATTTGTAAGATTCTGTTGTTACTCCTGTATAACTATTAAATATTCCATTAATGAGAAATATTTGCTTGAAAAAAAGATTGCTATCCTCCTACATTCATTACACTTTCTTTTTCTGCTCTTTAAACCATGTTCGTTTCCATGTTGCACTGAGCCGAGGGAATTTTGTAGCCAGCTCCGCCATGGCCATTTTCATACAAGTTATCTCACTGAATCCTCAGAAGTAAACCTGACAGGCGGGTATTACCCAAGTTTACAGAGGCAGATCCTGGGGCCTAGAAAGGTTAGAGGACGTGCTGAAGGTCACCTATCTCCTAAGTGGCAGAGATGCAATTGGAAATAAAATCCCTCTATTCAAAGCCTGTGTTCTTAGCTACTCCCACACAATCGCCACGGTGTCCCGATCACCTCCCTCTTCCTCCTACAGCCCCAGAGCTACAGTAATGCTCTGCCTGAGGCCAGAGTCCATGAAGCTACTGTCGACCTCTCCCAGCTCCTGGGCTGAGTGGTGAGTCCAGAGCCTGGCCTGGCCTTGTAGGGGGTGAGGAATGAGCGTGCAGTTACCGCCACCTCGTGGGATCTCGTCCACATGACCCTAAAACACAGATCTAATCTGAGTTTCCTGCCTGCCTGAAGCCTGGGTGTGCACCTGAGACTTCCTGTGATTTTTTTCCCCCTTGTAATGAACCTAGTGAGAGTTCTCACAATTGTATGCATTCTCTCAAGCAATTAGCTTTCATCTATTTATTTTTAATGTTTTATTTCATGCCCACTTTCTTTTTATTCACTCATTTTCTTTCAGTTTAGTTCTTTTTTTTCCCCAGTATTTTTACCGTAAAAGCTTACATTGTGTATTTCTGCATTTTTCTGCTTCCCATTGTAACAGCAGTGAAGGTCATTAATTTCTCTCCAAGCGCTGGTTTAGCTGTATTGCCACAAATTTTGTCATGTTTTCATTTGCTATCCCTTCAAATTATTTTCTAATTTCTCCTTTTACTCATTAGAAACATGTTCAGTAATGTAGTAATATTCGGAGAATTCTCCAACTCTCTTCATGACAGCTTCGTACATTCCATTGTACATAGATATTATGTTTCATTTGACTTTAAATTATTTTGAGTTTTTGAGACTTGCTGCTTAGGTCAGTATGAGCTCTCTTAGGTAACATGTCAATGCATTTTACTGTTATTGGGAGGAGTGCCCTATACATCTCAAACAGATCACAGTGGATGATACTGTTATTCAGGTCCTCTCCATCTTTACATATACGTGTCTACAAAAAAAAACTATATCAAGGAGAGGCCAGGCTCGGTGGCTCAGAGCTGGAATTCCAGCACTTTAGGAGACCAAGGATGGTGGATCACCTAAGGTCAGGAGTTTGAGACCAGACTGGCCAACATGGTGAAATCCTGTCTCTACTAAAAATATAAAAATTAGCCGAGTGTGGTGGTACATGCCTGTAATCCCAGCTACTCGGGAGGCTGAGGCAGGAGAATTGCTTGAGCCTGGGAGGTGGAGGTTGCAGTGAGCTGAGATCGCACCATTGCACTCCAGCCTGGTTGACAAGAGCGAAACTCAGTTTCAAAAAAAGCTATTAAAAAGAAAAAAGTGTTGAAATATCCCATTGTAATTGTTAATTTGTCATTTTCTTCTCTCAGTTCTGTCAATTTATCTTTAAAATTTTTGAGATTCCCTTCTTAGGTGCATACTAATTTAATAATAATAATTTCTGTCCCTGGTGACGTAACCACTTTAACACAGGGAAAAATACCCTTAATCACTGATAATACACCTTGCTTTTAACTCTACCTTGATTTAGAGTCAATTAGCCAATACAACTAATGCTGTTTCTATTAGATTACTGTTTTCATGCCGTAGCTGTTTCCATCCCTTCATATCAAGCTATCTTTGTCTTTATATTTGGTTTATACATTGGGTTTTTTTTTTTTACAGACAGCGTATATTTGGGTCTTGTTTGCTAGTACAGCTTTGCTAGTGAGGAATTCTCTTAGTTTTTGTTGTTATCAGAAAATGCCTTTACTTATTATTGGAATATGGGTTTACCATAATTTTAGAAATATATTTTTTGCTTGTTACATGTTCTATCTTGACATGTATTTCTTCTTTTGGTACTTAATCACTTTATTTTTCATTCTTTGAGAAGCAGTGTGTCTTCTCTAAGATTTTCTCAGCTGGGTACAGTGGTTCACGCCTGTAATCCCAGCACTTTGGGAGGCCAAGGTGGGAGGATCACGAGGTCAGGAGTTCGACACCTGCCTGGCCACTGTGGTGAAACCCCATCTCTACTAAAAAAATATAAATAAATTAGCTGGGGATGGTGGTGTGCGCCTGTAATCTCAGCTACTCAGGAGGCTGAGGTAGAAGAATTGCTTAAACCTGGGAGGCAGAGGTTTCAGTGAGCCGAGATTGTGCCCCTGCACTCCAGCCTGGGCAACAGAGCAAGACTCTGTCAAAAAAAAGGAATTCTCATTATTTTTGATTGAAAATAATTTGATTATTGATATTGTTTGGCTCTGTTTCTCCACCCAAGTCTTAATTAGAATTGTGATCCCCATAATCCCCAGTGTGGAGCGGTGGGACCTGGTGGGAGGTGACTGGACATAATCCCCAGTGTGGAGTGGAAGGACCCGGTGGGAGGTGACTGGATCCTGCTGTTGGTTTCCCCCATGCTGTTCTCATGACGGTGAGTGAATTCTCAGGACAGCTCATGTTTTATAAAGGCAGTTTCCCCTGCACGTTCTGTCTCTCTGTCTCTGTCTCTCTCTTGCTCTGTCTCTCTCTGTCTCTGTCTCTCTGTCTCTGTGTCTCTCTCTGTCCCTCTGTCTCTCTCTCTTTCTTTGTCTCTCTGTCTCCATCTCTCTGTGTCTCTCTGTCTCTCTCTCTCTCTCTTTGTCTCTGTCTCTCTGTCTCTGTCCCTCTGTCTCTTTCTTTGTCTCTCTCCGTCTCTCCGTCTCTCTGTGTCTCTCTGTCTCTCTCTTTGTCTCTGTCTCTCTCTGTCTCTGTCCCTCTTTCTCTCTGTCTCCATCTCTGTGTCTGTCTCTCTTTGTCTCTCTCTCTCTCTCTGTCCCTCTGTCTCCCTTTCTTTCTTTGTCTCTCTGTCTCTCTCCATCTCTCTGTCTCTCTCTGTCTCTCTTGTCTCTGTGTCTGTCCCTCTGTCTCTCTCTGTCTCTCTGTCTCTGTCTCTCTCCGTCTCTCTGTGTCTCTCTGTCTCTTTCTCTCTTTGTCCCTGTCTCTGTCCCTCTGTCTCTCTTTGTCTCTCTGTCTCTGTCTCTCTCTGTCTCTGTCTCTGTCCCTCTGTCCCTCTGTCTCTCTCTCTTTGTCTCTCTGTCTCTGTCTCTCTCTGTCTCTGTCTCTCTCTGTCTCTGTCTCTCTCCGTCTCTCTGTCTCTCTCTGTCTCTGTCTCTCTTTGTCTCTGTCTCTCTGTCTCTGTCCCTCTGTCTCTCTCTCTCTCTCTGTCTCTCCATCTCTCTGTGCCTCTCTGTCTCTCTCTGTCTCTGTCTCTCTCTGTCTCTGTCTCTCTCTCTCTCTCTCACCTGCCACGTGTAAGACTTGCTTGACTCTTCTTCACCTTACCCATGATGGTGAGTTTCCTGAGGCCTCATAGCCACGCTTCCTGTTAAGCCTGCAGAACTATTAGTCACTTAAACCTTTTGTAAAAAATACTCAGTCTCAGCTAGTAGTCTTTATAGTACTGTGAAAATGGACCCCAATATAATTCTAATATCCTTGCTCTTATTTATAATTACTCTTCTTGGATGTCTTTAAATATCAAATTTGTGTTATAGTCTCACCAAATTTACAAAAATAGACTATTTTCTTTTTTTTTTTTTTGAGACGGATTATTTTCTTAACTTTATCCTTTCCCTTTCAACTTCTTTCTGCCTTTAAACACACACAAGTGATAGATGGCTTGATATTTCTGCAGAGCACACTGTTCATTGTTTATTCAACTGATTTCTCCCTTTATGTTATTTCTTTGTTTGTATTAATACAGTCTTATTGATCTTTTCAATTAATACCATCATATGCCATTAATTCAGTTCAGAATATTTTTTATTCACATGCTCATTTTGTTTTATTGCTGGAAGTTCCATTTGTTTCTTTCTATGTGTCCCTCCTCATCAAAAACAGTTTTTCTCTTCAGCCTTGCACATATTATAACTTTTATAATCCCTCCCTTACATCCCTCTTTCTAATCCTAGTATCTTTGTCGTCATTGGGTCTGTTTTTACTGAACGACTTTCCTCCTGGTTATGAGCCCTATTTTCCTTCTTTGTATGCTTGGAAATTTTTCATTTGATTCAGTATATTATAGAGCCGAAATGGCTGAGTGACGATTTTTGTTGTTTTCCTATGAAGACTGTTAGACCTTATTCACATTCACATTCACATTCGAGGTTCTGTAGATTTGTTTGGATCTTTTGGGAACGGCTTCACACATTTCTTGGAGCAGTTGCAGAACACTTTAATCTAGAGCTAAATGGCACCACGACTCACTGATGGCTTTCCGAGGTCTCTGAGGGTCTCTCGACTTTGCTGTGGGGATGCAAAGTGTTCAAGTCTTGTCTGTCCTCATGAAATTGCCATTCACTTCCTTATGGCGTTTTTGCTTTTCTCTGGCCTGGTGACATCTTAGCCCCAGTGCATTCACATCACAACCTAGCCCTAGAGTGAAGGCGTCCCTGTCCTTCGCCAAAACTCAAGACCCCTGTCTCCTTCCAGTGGCCCCTTCTCTGCTATTCTCAGCTGTAAATTGGGGTGTGACACAGTTTGAATGCTTTCCTCTCCAAATATCATGTTGAAATGTGTTCCCTAATGTCGGAGGTGGGGCCTGGCTGGTTGTGTTTGGCTGTGGGCGTGGATCATTTGTGAATGGCTTCGTGCTGTCCTGGAGATAATCTGCAAGTTCCTGCTTTGAGTCATGGGAGTTCTGGCTGTTTAATATGGTGTGGCACCTTCCCCCCTCCTGTTCCTTCTCTCAGCCTGTGATACGCCTGTTCTCCCTTCACCTTCCACCATGACTGGAAGCTTTCTGAGGCCTGACCATAGCAGATGCTGGCACCATTTTACTCATAACGTCTGCAGAATAGTAAGCCAGAATAAACTACTTTTTCTTATGAATGACCCGGCGTTAGGTTTTTCTTTTCAGTAGTCAAAAACAAACACACACAGAAAACTGGTACCGTGGCGGGGATATTGCTATAAAGATATGTAAAACATGGGGAAAGGGCCTTGTAACTGGGTAACTCGCAGAGGTTGGAAGAGTCTGCAGGGCTCAGCAAAACACAGGCAGACGAGGCTGGGCGTGGCTCAGGCCTGTAATCCCGGCACTTTGGGAGGCTGAGGCGGGCAGATCACGAGGTCAAGAGATCGAGACCATCCTGGCCACCATGGTGAAACCCTGCCTCTACTAAAAATAGAAAAATTAGCTGAGTGTGGTGGCGCACGCCTGTAGTCCAGCTACTTGGGAGGGTGAGGCAGAAGAATTGTTTGAACCTGGGAGGTGGAGATTGTAGTGAGCCGAGATCACACCACTGCACTCCAGCCTGGCGCCTGGCAACAGAGCAAGACTCTGTCTGGAGGGAAAAAAAAAGAAAAGAAACATAACAAGAAGAAGAGAGCGCTTGTAGAGAACAGAGGACTGGGCGTCCCCTCCCTTGGCAGATCTGCCATGGTTCCATGAGGGACGTGGTCTTTGAGTTGGGCTTGCTTTTTTAGGGACGGTGAGGGGTAGGTGAGGGCATGCAAGGGAGGATGCAGGAGGAGCAAAATGAAAAATGCCAGAAAGAACTGGGGAAGGTCAAGGGACACAACGGGACAGATGCCTGTGACTCTGGAAAGCACCCCAAGCCCCACCGTGGTGTCCCCAATCATTGCACTGGTCTGCAGAGCAGAGGAGGACATTCCCAGGATGTCAGAGAGTGGCCTGCCCAAAGCAACACCACGAACTTGCTGCAATGACTAGCATCCAGATTCTGTGTCTTTGAACACCATAGTTTAATGTGGTTTACATGTCGCACATCTCTGCTGAGGGAACCCCTTCTGAATCCACATCAGCCACAGAAACTTCTCAGCCTCCTCATTTCCTCTTGCAGCACTTTGTTCCAGGGAGACCACAGGTGCCGACTTGTTTAAATTTTTTAGGGCAAAACACTGGATGACATATGGCACCACTCTTTATGCAGCTAACAGGATTATTTATATCACCAAAAACACCTAACAGGAAAAAAACACACAGAAAAAGCAAACAGCACGTTAGAATTCAAAACCCATGTTGCAAAGCCACAAACCCTGTGTCAGTGTCGCCTTGAGTAAATCAGCAGTGGGCGTCTTTCCCAAGCCTGGGCTGTTCCATGGTGATAATGAGATGTGAGCCAGTCACTGGGATCTAAGTTTCTGACGTGGAGACTGGCACTGCTGTGGTTTGGGGAGGGCTTATTTTTGTAGAACCTGAATGTGAAAGACCCTGATCTCTCCTGAATGATGGGGGCATCCAGGTTGGGTCAGGTAGATCTCATCAAGGATCTCTTGTGAATTCAAGCTCCACCACGAGAAGATAACCTCAAAGCCACCCTACCTCCATTTTAACATACAGGATAGTCACTTTTGCTTTCCAAATCATTTAGTCTTTAAATATTTGAACTGAGATGGAATAAAAACATACAACTTGCTGGGCTGGAATTGTCAAATATGAACTTAACACGGAGTAACTTACAGTTGAAAATCACAGTTAGCTGTAGTGATAGCTTTTGTTATGGTTTGTTTCTTATATCTAAGTCCTGGTTCCATTGTCACCTTTCTTTTTCCATCCTTCCCTCCCTCCCTTCCGTTGTTCCTGGTATTGTGTTATGTGTTGGAAAATACTGAGGTCTCTGGTGCCTTTCAGAGCCCCATTGTTGTCTTGTAATTCAGCACCCATAAACAAAATTGATAAAATGAGGCTCTTACAACATAATATCTCATCAGTTACTTTAGGTTTCAGTCTCAAATTTTCTTTCTTCCTCTCTCCATCCTTCCCTTTCACGCTTCCTCTTTTATCCTTTCATGCTTTCTATTTTATTTCCATAATACCAAGGAGAAAATGAAGGTTTGGCATCCAGGTTTAAAAGTTGCTTTCAGTGGGCTGTCCCTGTCCTGTGACCCTGCAGTGGCCTCGTGGCAGGGAAGCGTGCTCAGGGCCTCCAATCAGAAAACACCCAGGGGCAGAGTGTCTGTACCAGTAGTTCCCAGAGGATAGGCTGGGCCTTGTGATTCTCTGGAGTTCTCCAAGTTGCAGTATCTACCCTTGAATTGTAAACCCTTAGAAAGTGACACCCTGTACTTCTTTCATTAGATAAAATAACAGTTCTGACTTTTAATTTTAAAAAGTCACCTAACGGGTTTCAACCATAGTCTTAGCAGTCAGCGTGGAAAGCAGTGAGGAGGTGTTTTAAAAGCTACTGGGCCCCTTCACGTCAGCCTAAAGGAGAGATTGAGGTGTCCATTGGGTTCTCAAACTCCTTTTATATTGAACCGATTCCTGGTTCAATTAAGGAAGGCATGTGGTCTACTCAGTCTAAAGGTGTGTGTAGAAGAAAGAGAAAGACTAGCTCTGGGGGAGAGAGAGAGAGATAGGGAAAGAGAGAGAGGGGAGGGAAACAGAAAAAGAGTCAGGAGAGGGGAGAGAGGAAGAGAGAGGCAGGCAGAACACAGAGAGAGAGAGGGAGAGAGGCAGGCAGGACACAGAGAGAGGGAGAGAGGCAGGCAGGACACAGAGAGAGACAGAGAGAGAGGCAGGACACAGAGAGAGACAGAGAGGCAGGCAGGACACAGAGAGAGACAGAGAGGCAGGCAGGACACAGAGAGAGACAGAGAGGCAGGCAGGACACAGATAGGGAGACAGGAGGGGGAGAGAGACGGGCAGGAGAGAGGGGAAAGAGCGAGGCTCAGGAGGGAGAGATAGAGGGAGACAGGCAGGAGACTGAGATGGGGAGAGACAGAGAAAGTCAGAGAGAGGGGCAGGAGGGAGAGAAAGACAGGTAGAAATAGAGAGGGAAACACAGGAGAGAGAGAGAGAGAAGAGACAGATAAGAGGCAGGAATAGATCAAGGGACAGGAGAGAGAAAGGTAGGGGACAGACAGGAGGGAGAGAGACATGAGAGAGAGCGAGGGGCAGGAGAGAGAAACGTAGGAGAGACAGGAGGAAGAGAGGGGCAGGACAGAGAGAGATGAGAGACAGCAAGGGGCAGGTGAGAGCGATGGAGAGAGACAGGCAGGACAGACAGAGGAGGGAGAGAGACGTGAGAGAGAGAGGAGGGAGGGGGAGAGAAACAGAGGGAGGGCTAGGGGAAGTGAGAGAGGAGACAGACACAGGCCGCCTCTGCCCGTTCTTCCATTCGTCCAGCCTCCTGTTTCCCTGGCCCACGTCACCTGGAAGAGGCGTCAAGAATATGAAGAGGGGGTGCAGGACCCTCAGGGCTGATGGCTGGGAGCCTCCCCAGGAGCTGAGTCTGGGAAGGGCACTGAGCCTTCCACCTTATAAAGGTCCTGGCCTCTGGTCACCGGGGAGAATTCAGACCTGGTACTGGCTGCAATGCTCATTGCAAAGAGTGGAATTCAGCCGCCTACCTGGTGAGTCGGAGAATGGTCCTCAGTGCACACTCGGGAGACGGTGTGCAAATGTGGACTCGGGAAACCCCAGAACATCCCCATCTCCTGCTCTCGGGACCAGAAAATCCCTCCTGTCTTGGACCACTTAAAACCTAGTGTACGGTTGGAGTGAGGGGCTGCGCCTATCTCACAGGGAAACAGACTCGAACTCAGGGCCTGTAGCGTGGAGCTCACCTGCCGCCGCTCTGTGGGACGGTCTCAGGCCAAGATGGGAGCTGGTTCCATCCAATCCATCCATTGCTGGAACATTCAGCTCCTGGGGATGAAGCAGCACTGGCTGAAACCCAGGGACCCTGCAGGGGCTCACAGCTCTGGCAGCAGCAGGAGCGTGGTGGGTCCAGTCCTCCCAGGAGATGCGAGCTGGTGAA
>CAUYQU010085792.1:0-90889 GCA_963574635.1 Cheracebus regulus
CAGAAGTGGGAGCTGATGCAGAAAGATTATGAGGGGATCAAAGGAGAGGGACCAGAGAGACTATGTAGTCAATGGGCAGACTGAAACTAAAGGAGCAGATACGTTAATCAGGAGAGAGAACAGAGTACATCCTTGAAGGGATGAAAGAGGCTATGAAAGGGATATATTAAGTGGCCCATGAAAGAGGTAAAGTAGGCAGTTCTCAGAGCTTCTGCACAGCAAAAGAAATAATCAAAAAGGTGAACAGATGCCCCCTGCTCCCACCATACACTGTTGGTGGGAATGTAATTAATACAATCTCTATGGAAAACAGTATGGAGATTTCTCAAAGAACTAAAAATAGAATTACCATTTGATCTAGCAATTCCACTATGAAGTATCTACCCAAAGGAAAATAACTCATTATATCAAAAAGATACCTGCACTCATACGTTTATTGCAGCACTGTTCACAACACCAAAGGCATGGAATCTACCTAAGTGACTGTCAATGGATGACTGAATAAAGAAAGTGTGATTATATATGCCATGGAATACTATTTGACCACAAAAAGGAATGAAATCATGTCTTTTGCAGCAACATGGATAGAACTGGAGGCTATTACCTTTTTTTTTTTTTTTTTTTTTTGAGAGTCATGCTCTGTTGTCCAGGCTGGAGTGCAGTGGTGCAATCTTGGCTCACTGCAACCTCTGCCTCCTGGGTTCAAGTGATTCTCCTGTGTCAGCCTCCTGAGTAGCTGGGATTACAGGTGCACACCACCACACCAGGCTAATTTTTGTAATTTTAATAAAGACAAGGTTTCACTATGTTGGTCAGGCTTGTCTTGAACTCCTGACCTCGTGATCTGCCCGCCCCGGCCTCCCAAAGTGCTGGGATTACAGACATGAGCTACCGTGCACGACTTGGGGGCTACTATCCTAATTGAAGTAACTCAGTCAAATACCACGTGTTCTCACTTATAAGTGGAAGCTAAATAATGCAGACACATAGACACAGAATGTAGAATAATAGACATCAAAGACTCAGAAAGGTAGGTGGGTGGGAGTGGGGTGAGGGATGAGAAATTACCTAATGAGTATAAAGTATAATATTTGGGTAATTGCTACACTAAAAGCCCAGATATAACCACTCTATAATACATCCATGTAACAGAACTGCACTTGTACCCCCTAAATCTATAAAACAATTAAAAAATATAAACGAAAGCAGCTCCCATGGCTAACTTGGTCCCTGAAATGTTTCTAGTTCTGATTTTGGTTCCCATTTATATGGCTCCTTATTGTAAACTCTTCCTTATTTGAGGCTACTTGAGTAAATCTCTGCTGTCACTGAGGGGAAAAGGTCTCAACAAAATAGTGGCACAATGTGGATAAGAGCTCAGGTCTGTCCTTTGTCCTCTGCTCACCGCTGGATCACCCTGAGGAAATGCTTACCCTCTTTCTCATTCATTCAGTATCATTTTTTGAGTACCCACCCTCAGGCACTGTTCTAGGTGCTTGGAATACTGAGTGAATAAAACAGACAAAGGCTTTCTTACAGAACTCCCCTGCTACTGGGATGGGGATAGAGATGGAGATACAGGACAGTAACAATAAACAAATTGTCTGTAAGTTAGAGGTGATGGGGGCCACGGGGGAAAGTGGAGCAGTGTGCTGAGGAGGAAGAGTGGACGTTATACTTTCAGCGAGACTGGTCAGGGCCAGTCCTTTTGAGAAGGTAACATTTGACCAAAAACTTGGAAGGAAGTGAGCCATGCTGGGATTTGGGGCTGTCCCATCAGAAGGAACAGTAGGGGCAACGGGAGAAATGATTGTTATGTCCTCCTTTCTGTAGGAGGGGGCCACAAGAGTGAATGAGGTCACCTATCAAAACCTTCTGCTCAGAGCTGGGTGAATTTGACAACAGTTAGATTAAAAGCCAGTTAACATTAGTGTCCTTGTTTCAAGCATAATATTTAGATTTGATGCCTTAACCCAAAGGTATGAGCAAGGGGAGAATTCTGGGCCTGAGTGGCGGTGAGACAGGTGAGCGGTGCTTTGGTGCCGTGAAGCCTTTCAGGCCTGTGTCTACTCTGCCTGCACACGGGCCAGAGACACGCTTTCTGGCTGGGGGTGGGGGTTGAGGGCTAGGGGGAGCTTTTCAAAATGCGTGGGCCCGGTTCCTCTCCTCTTAAGGGTCGGTAGGAAATTTAAGTGAGGGGTCCAAGTTTTGAGTATTTTGAAATACTCCTCTTCCTTCTCCTCCCCGTCCATGATTCTAATACATTCCCATGTCCTCTCCAATCCCTGCTCACTCTGATTGAGTGAGAAGTCCTGGGCTAGAGTCCCCAGGCAGGGTATCCTAGAGAGAGTTCAACACTGGCTCCAGTCACAATGCAGAAAGAGGTCATGGGGTTGAAGCCATCATAGGCTTGTGGACTTAATGACACACTCATGTCTCATCTTAGGAGCCCCACGACTTATAGAGGGAATGCAGGCTCCATGAACCTTTTCTGCCTCATTCTCTTCAGAAACCCCTGAGGAAGGAAGAGAATGGGGGAGACAAGGTTCATGGTTCCAGCATTCCCTGTAGAAGTCAAGGCAGCAAAGGGCCAGGAGAAAGTGGGTTCTGTCCTGTTGGAGGTGAGCAACACCAGTGCTAGACCTTTGACTGCTACCTGCCAGAAAAGTGTCACAAAATATACACGTCAATAATGATTACGGTGTAAATGGGACCCTTAGAGTTGTGTGGCATACAGACTGCAGAACCAGGTGCCTCAGTGGAGGTGGGAAAGGGGCTCTCCTGCCATGGCATCAGGCTGCCCTTCCAGGGAGAAGTGCATTCTAGCATTCTAGATCAAAACCTCAAGCAAAAGGAAATCCTACATTACCCACTGAGGGTAGTTTTCTTGGGGGTAGAAGTGCTAGAAGTGGCATTTTCTGGGGCTCCTAAGATGAGACCATGAGTGTGTCATTAGGTCCATGAACACAGGAATATGACCATGAGTATGTAGGGCTTCACTATGAATCCAGCTGAATCCAACTCATTCATTCTGCTCCTAGCAATACTTGGGCAAATGGTTCATTCCAGTCTCTAGACCTTAGTGCAGGGCCAGTGTTCTGGTGTGAGAGTGTTGGTTTGACAGATTTGAAAGTTGATGCAGAACTTGTGTGTGTGTGTGTGTGTGTGTGTGTGAGAGAGAGAGAGAGAGAGAGATGGGGGGAGGATCATGGATGTAGGCTTGAATTATGAGATAGTTAACACTCACAGGTGAGAAGAGCTCATTGCCATCTTGCCCAGAGTGTGGGAGACAATGCAGCATTAGGTATTACTGAGACTTGGGAGGAAGCAAATACTGGAGGGAAAGTGACAGGTGGGGAAAAGGAAAATGTTATTTGCAGCCAGAGAAGGGAGAAGAGGGTTCGATTTCATCTTCATGCCTCTCAGTCAGTATAAATAGGGCATCCTTTTTCTGGAACATTCTCCCTAATTTAATCCAGATCTCCTTTGTTAAGGATTTAAACAGAAGTCAAGAACACGGTCTGATATGGGCGTTGCAGTTAGATCGCCCAAATTTTCAGTTCCACTTACCCACTGTGTGCACTGGAGTGAGTTAATGTCAGTGAGCCTCCGTTTCTTCACCTGTAAAATCCATGGTCATTCCATTCCCTTGCAGGGTTGTCATGAAGATGAACTGAGGAAGATTGAAGCAGTTGGCACTTAGTAAGTTCAGTAAGTGTAGTGTTCACTGCTTCTTGAAGGGGAAATATACAAGAGGAGTATAAATATCAATATCAAACATGGGAAAGGCTGGATATAGTCACAAGATGAGTTAAAACTTTTTGAAAAGTTATCACACACAGAAACAATTCAAATATAGAGAAGATATCTACAAAAAATGGATCTCCTTCTTACCTATCCTCTTACTTTCTAAGGCCCTCTCTCAAAAGGTGATGAGGTTGATTCCCTCCTGTTTGAAGAGCTGTGTTGCAGAATCTCCTTTATTTCGTTCTTGTGCTATAATCATCTCAACCTCTAGAATCATTTAGGCTGCTTCTCTTGCCTGAGAGCTGGTTTTTTCAGAAAACATGATTTGAAACAAATAAGCATTTCCCACATTTGTTCTACAAAGGATTTGTTTTCTTGCACCCTGGTGCCCCAGACACATACATCTGCCTTGCTGGCACCTCAAGTGGCTGCTGGTGTGGTTCTGTGTGATACTGAGAGGCAGAAGCCGGAGCTGTGAGTTATGAGGTGTGAGAGACAGGTGCCATGTTGAGGTGGGCTTCTGTGGGCATTTGAGAAGGCTGTCCCTGCACCTGCTCCGCTGCCTTCTCTCATTCCAGTATGACTTACCCTGGTAATTGGCTCGTGCAAAACAGCCTTTAGTGATAAGGGCATTTGAGAGCAAGCCTCTGGATCCTTGGGGTAGCAAATGCCACAGCTGAAATCTCTGGCAAAAGATAGGCAGCCAAAGCCAATGAACATTTCCTCTGGGTCCCTAAAAATGCCACTGATGTAGATTCCTGCTTGGGTTCATCCTACGGGCACTTAGTAACAGTGATGGGACCCTTGCCTCCTTCTCCAGGAGAGGCCAAGTCAATATGACTCCTGCAAGGTCCTTGTGAAAATAAGGAGGTGGGCTGTGTCCAGTTGGTTCCAGCTCTGGGAAGGTGCTCCTCCACTGCAAATGTTTCAAGTCCCAACCTATGAGAATGGGACTGACTAACTGTTTCAGGGGTCCTATGCCAGGCTTGTCTGTCAGCTCACAGAGTCAACGAGAAAGAAAAATGACTCTAAAAAGGAACTGTTCTGCCTTTGCAGATGCTTCCTCCATGCAGCTGCAACAACTGCCCTGACAGCACAGGTTCCAGGCTTGGTGATCCTAGAATCTCATTTCCATTTGCTCAAGGAACATCTCTTCTGAGGTCCAGGGGATAGAGTATTGCTCCCGACCTCAGGAACTCACAATAAGCAAACTGCAGAACAGTTACATGAGTGCAGAGGTATGTGTGAGTAGATGGAATGGCCGAAGCCTGCAGCATGAGTTGGGGTAAGTGGAGGAAAGGGCATCCACAGAGGGCACTGCTTGTGCAGAGGCATGAAGAGAACAGCATGTGCACAGAACTTAGTTCTGTCTACACGTCCACAGTCATTCCACTATTCTGAGTGTCCTATAATTTTCCTAATTTTTTCCCTTCATTTCTTTCTTGAATAAGGGTTCTGAAATCATTACCTCCACTGAAGACCTAGGAACTACTAGTTTGGAGTATTTTCATGGGGAAATTGGCTGAAAACCTGTGGCTGTATCAATTCTAACTCAGAAGGGCACTCAAATGAGCCCCTGGCGAGCTGAGGCTTAAGGATAAGGCCTGTTCCACTCTAGCCACACCGAGCCTCCATAGCTCTCGATGAGGTCAGGCTCGGTCCAGCCTCAGGTCCTTTGCAGGGCTCATATCCTCTTCCTGGTAAGCTCCTTCTCTAGGTATCTGCGTGACTCTTCATTTAAGTCTGTGTTCCATCTGCTACCTTCTCTTAACACCCTATTTTAAGCCCCTCATCAAGCTTCATTCTTATTTCCTGCCTTATTTTCTTTCACAGCACTTAACACTAACGTGGCTTATAGTTTATGTACTAATAGTGTTTATCACTCCCCAACTCCTAACTAAATGCTAGCTCCTGAAGGCAGAGGGTTTTGTTTGCTTTGTTCACTCCTGTGTCCTCTGCACCTAGAACAATGCCTGTCACATAAGGTTTACATAGGTGTGCCCTACATAGGTGTGTGTGTATATGCAGATGTGCCCTATGTATCTGTTGAATAGATAATGAGTATTTCTGAGGGCTGAATAATGGGAATGAAGAAGTAATTGGGTCCACTCTCTGCATCTACTTGGTTGCGGACCACAAGAGCAATTACTGCGAAAGTCCTCAGCTTGGTTTTTGAGCCCCTGCTCCATTGACTCTAAGACCCACTCTCTTCTTTCCTAGCGGCCTCATGTTCCTCTACCAGACCTAGGTCACAGGCATCTTCACAGAGCCATTCGGGAGCCTTGGGGCTGGGAAGGCCATGCCGTGTTCCTCTTTGCATCCCCTGTATAGTAGGCGATGGAGTTTGAATGTGCCCCCATCTAATCTCATGTTGAAAAGTAATCTCCAGTGTTGGAGATGGGGCCTGGTGGGAGGTGTTTGGATCCTGGGGGAGGATCCCTCATGCTCTGGTGCTGTCCTTGCCGCAGTGACTGAGTTCTCACAAGATCTGGTTGTAGTAAAGAGTGGCACATCCTCACTTGTTGCTCCCGCTCTGCCACGTGAGATGCCTGCTCCCACTTCACTTTCTGTCATGAGTTAAAGCTCCTTGTGACCTCCCCGAAGCCGAGCAGATGCCGGTACCATGTTTCCTGTACAGTTTGTAGAACTATGAGCCAATTAAACCTCTTTTCCTTGTAAATTACCTAGTTTCAGGGATCTCTTTATAGCAATGCATGAACGGCCTAACACAGTAGATGTTTGTTATCCTGAATCTCTGAGGGGCTGCCTGCCTTTCCAAGTTCCTTTGTAACAAAGGAGCTAAACAGAGATACAGGAATTTCCCTGTTCGTAATGTCGGGTTTCTGCCTAAGTGGGCTCATCAGCAGGAAGATCTTTCATTCAGGAGGGAAGAAGGCAATACCGAGTTGGAGTGCTCTGTCAGCTTTGGTGCTATTTTTCCTGTGTCTTTTGCAGGAGCCTCCCTGCCTCTAAGATCCCAGGATGAGTGGTCACTGAGTAACTCAGCACCTGGACTCACGGTGCATGCACACATAATCACTTTGGAATGAGATTCAGCCCATCCACCCTGAAACCTCTCGGTGTCTTTTCCATCGTTAGGGCAGATGGGGGCTGTGTGATAGGGGAATAACACCGTAAGTAGCAAACTGTCGGGGGAAGCCTGGGAAGGAAAATAACATGGGGCCAGCTGGGATTAGGTCTAGGATTGAACCCCTTTTCCAAAATGTTTCTTAGAGTGCATGAGTCAGCCTAGAATTCTCTTGAAATCAACCTGCCTAGAATTGACCCAGATGAGGAGGATTTCCTCAGGGCTGGGGATGGGAAGTGCCCTTCAGCCTTTTCCAGACCTTAGCAGGGCTTCTGGGCACTCCTTCCCAAGGCAGCAGGAGCCTTCAGCTAGAGAGGTGTGTGGTGAGAGACTGAGCTGGTATATGGATGAATGGTCAATCAGTGGACTATGACTGATATTCCCCGGGGCTTCAATGGTATTTGGAAAGGGGGACACAGAGGCATCTCACATCCTAAAAGGAAGTGGTTTTCCAGGGCACTTCCATTCCTGTGGTAGCTTTTGGCATGGAATTGAAGCCACACATGAAATAGGTGACTTACGGTTACTCCCCAGGAGCCCCTCAGCCCTTCCATGCCCTTGGAAAGGGTTCAGATCTAGGATTGTAGCTCTGTGGCAGGGTCTTGTGTTGAAGGCTCACACTACCTGGAGGGCTTATCTCTGCTGGAAGCAGAACAGATGGAGGCACAAAACCCAGTGGAGTAAGTTGGAGCATTCCCTGCCTCTCCCACCTGACGCGGGGGAGAAGCTTGGGCTGAAAAGGCCCCCCTCTCTCAAGGGCCTTTCCTTGGGATGGCAGCCTCTCCATCCCTGAGTCGGCAAGACCCCATTTACCTAGGTACAGAGGCAGAGGATGTCTCTCTTTGCTGAGCCCAGGACAAGCTGTGTGGCTAAGCTAAAGGACTTAATTGTTGGACCTCAATGTTCTCTGAAAAATGGCTCAGCTGCATAATATGTAGGCTTCCTTCCCAGCTTTAAACTTCCAAACCAGAGCCATGCAAAGCCTACTGGATAGACAAGACTGGGAAACTTCAGTTCAAGCCCCAGCTCAGAACATTTATAGGATGTTGTCTTCATTTGTAACTAGTAACACCCCACAAGGTTGTTGATAGAATGAGGTGAAGTACCACTATATGTGTCAAAACTTGGTAAGCCATGAGGCTTTATACAATTGAGAGGGCTTAGGAATCTCTGAATCTGAGAAAGACAGCTGTATGGAAGTCGGGACATATTGGACTTTAACTCTTGGGGAACTAGGCCTATTCACTTTTCTCTTAAACGAAATTGTTTAGCTCTACAAGTGGATGACAGCTTCCTGGCTGCTATTTATTTGACATTGAGGAGATATTTGTGTATCATTAAATACTCGGGAGAATCAGACTGCAGGCCACCTCTTGATAACTTTGAAATGTAGCCTGGTCATGGGCATCCTAAGTTCTACTTCCGACTGAGGGGCACTGCTCCAGGAGGGGTTGGGCTTTCCAGAAGAAGTATGATTTGGGGAATCATTTCTGCCATCAGTTTAATATTTTGGAATTCAGAAGAGCCAGAGTCAACTCAGAATTGCCCAGGGATAGACTTTCCACTAACTTATGGATTCCTCTCTTCCGAGTGGGAAAGGGATATTGGGAACAGAAAAAACTCAGAATTCTCCATCAGGTACCATTTTTTTCACCCTCTCAGAATCTTCACAAAGGATCCCTAGGGCTTCAGTTGGTGCCAATTTCTCTCTCTTTCCTCAGTGATGGGAAATAACTGTTTCCCTCATCTTCAATGTAGATAGTCTTACAAGGGTGAAGAATTGCCACAGACTAGCTGTTGAGCTGAAATAAAGACACATTCTAGACTTTGAGGGACAGATTTAAACTATTTTATGTCTTGATCAGGCTAGGGACAGAAATTTTTGGTTTGGAAACTATGATCATCATGATTTTAGCATCCTCATGTCTTTTTTTCTTCACAGATGGGGTCTTGTTCTGTTGTACAGGCTGGAAGGCAGTAGCAAAATCATAGGTCACTGCAGACTTAAACTCCTGGGCTTGAACAATTCCCCCATTTCAGCCTCCCAAGTAGCTAGGACTACAGGCATGTGTCACCACACCTGGTTAGTTTTTATTTTTATTTTTTTGTAGAGATTTCTGTATGTCACCCAGGCTGATCTCAAACTCCTGGGCTCAGGTTATCTTCCCACCTCAGTCACCTACAGTGTTGAGATTACAGGCGTGAGCCACCACGCCTGACCCTCATATCCTTTTTATTTACTCCTGAAGTTATTTCATTTCTATCGTGGTTCATTCTCAACGTTTCCTCCTGAAAATGATACTTCCCCATTCCCTTCATTTTGAACCTAGGCTCATCAAGATACCTTATTTTGGGGGTGGTTCAGTCCAATTTCCCTTGGAGTCTTGGTGAGGAGCCTCAGAGGCAGAGAAAGGACAGTGTTGCATATGCCCAGGCTGTGCAGGTGGCTGAGGAGCTGCCCGTCCTTCCTTGTTCTAAAGTCTCCGACTCTGACCATGGGGAGAAGAGAGAAGGCAATGTTTGGCAGCTCTCTGAAGGTACACTTTTATTTTTGTAGGGTTTTTTTTTTTTTTGAGGGCAAGAATATTCCTCTAAGCTTTGGAAGCTTTTCAGAAAGTAGAGTATGCCTCCCGCCTTATAGTTCGTACCTTCTAAGATCTGCTAAGCAGAATTCCGTTTTATTTACTGGCTTAGACTGATGGACAGTACCAGCTGCCTTGCAGGCTGATGTGACACTTCTTACTGTTCACCGCTGGCATTCTCCAATGACTGGGATAACAAAGAGGGAGAGGCCTGGAATAAGAATAAATCCAGCTGGTTGTTCACAGCCACCCCCACACCCCTGGGAACCGTCCCATGCATGGCCATTTCTCTGCACTTGCACTGTGCACACTGAGTGCTCGGAGGCTGGTCACAAAAGCCACGTGTTGGTGCTTCCTCAATACCCTTCCTATAATTATGCACATGCTTTTAGAGAACCCCTTAAAAGTGGGTTTGCTTTGACTTGAATCAGATAATTAGTTTAGAGACAGAAAATATATACTGTTTTAATTTTTCCAACTTGAGTAAGGATTGCTTTGGGAGTTGTGTGCAGTATGTTATAAAAATAACTCCTTTTAATTATATTTATTTACTTAATCACACACATGATAGGTGAGTGGGGTTTTGAGACAGCCTGCAGAGTTGCCCCAAAGCCTCACATCTGTACTGTGCCTTATGATTTGTAGTGTAATTTCACATCCAGTCTTTTTTTTTTTTTTTTTGAGATGGAGTCTCACTCTGTCACCCAGGCTGGAGTGTAGTGGCGCTGTCCTGGCTCACTGCAGCCTCTGCCTCCTGGGTTCAAAAGATTCTCCTGCCTCAGCCTCCTGAGTAGCTGTGATTACAGGTGCACACCACCATGCCCAGCTAACTTTTTGTATTTTTAGTAGAGACAGGGTTTCACCATGTTGGCCAGGCTGGTCTCAAACTCCTGACCCCAAGTGATCCGCCTATCTCAGCCTTCCAAAGTGTTGGGATTACAGACGTGAGCGACTGTGCCTGGTCACATCCAGTCTTATGTTAGCAAGGAACATTTCAAGGTTTTGTATCCCTAGTAAGAGGCAATGCTGGGTCTCTGTTTTAGATCTTCGAGCTTCATGTTTTGTGCTTTTTATAAGTGCATTGAGAAAAATCATATGATGAAGTCAAAAGAGCCATATTGGGATCCTCACTCTAATATTTAGCAGCTGTGTGAACTTGAGGAAGTTATTTTATTTTTCAAAACTGCAGTAAATGGAATCTCCATGGATTGTGGTAAAGATAGTAGATGATAAACCTAATTCTGCTCTGTAATGTATAAAGTGTAGATCTGAAGCCTTTAATGGAATAGAATGCCTGTTAATGTAGACTAAAGGAGGTGCCTGGAAAGGCCAAAAATATTATTTATTAAATGCAATAATTGATAGCTGCTTCTTGGTATAGCCCAGACACACAGTAAACAACTCTATCCTCTTGTTCCCCTCATCTGTTCTTTTTTTTTTTTGACTCCCATAGTACTTCTCACTGCCTAATATATACAGTTTCTTTATTTATTATGTCTACCGTCTATCTTTCCTCCCACTAGAATGGAAATTCCAGAAGGGATGGATTTTTGTCTGTTTGGTTTGCTGAGGAGTTCCTTGCATCTGAAAGTCTGGCACATAGCAGTCACGTAATAAGTGCTTGGTGAAACAGTATATCCATTTGCTCTGCAGATCACTCCAGTGATCTCCTTTAGTTATGAAAATGTAGGGTTTCAGGGAGAAGAAGGGCATAGAGGACATGGAACGGTTCATTAATTTGTAAAGGGAAGCTGCAGCTTTCTGCAAGGCAAGGAACTGACAACTCAGCTCCTCTTCCTCAAGGTTTGAAACAGGGATTCCCATGGGAGCTCCAAGGGGGCCCACACCTGAGCTGGGAGCCCAGGAAAATTGGCAGGTCAGAGCTTGCAGAGGTCAGCAGTTTAGGTTGTTGACTTGGGTGTAATGAACAAAACTATAGATTTGTGAGGGAGTCTGTTTCTGCACAACTTAGGAATGATTCTGGACAGGCCTCCAGTACTGGCCCCCTGGCATCATTCTGCTTTGAGAATAATGGCTTGGTATGCCACAAGCTATACCAAGGTGACAACTTGTGTCCTGGGCTTCCTGGCTGCAATGAACTGCCATCTTCCTTTAGGCAGTCGGCAGGGAAGGCAGGAATAGGTTAGTATGCCCCTGTCTTCTGCTTGGGGTTTTGAATCTCTTGGGACTGAGTTCAGGACCCAGGGTTTTTGAGAATTTGGAAGTAGATGGGCTGGGAAAACCTTAAAAAGGGATTACTGTGCTCTCTGCTAACAAAATATACGATGGTTCAAGTAATTAATTCCAAAAAAGTAAAAGAAATGTGACCATATATGTAACATGGCAGGCTATACCATTTCTTCATGTAGGTAACAATAAATAAATAGTTTTGTTTGAATATTGTCTTTGCTCCCCCAAATGACTTCTTTAAATATATGACAATTTGATTTAAAGAAAATCAAACACATCCTTGTTCTCTTTTCCAAGTTAACATGGAACTTACAGTTTTTTTAAGTGAGAAAGAAATACCACTTATATTTTCAGTTTGCCTCAACTGTCACTATATTCTACCAACCCTCACTCATACATTTGAGCTGTATATATACACACATACATACTGCAGTGTGCTTAGCAATTGCCAGTTCCTTATTTATTTCTTGAAATGAATGAACTAAGAAAAAAGTGCCAATTGTTCTTTCCAGAGATCATGCATTCTGATAGAGAAGATGCAGGAATCCCTTTTCTAAAATGTGTCAACAAAGCTGCTTGCTCCAGACTTGAGCATGTGCTGCTCAGGTGAACTGGTGAGGGTAGAGGGGTGTCTTAGGTTACACATATGTATATTTAAAAATACTCCCTCACCTCCTGACATGCATGACAGATTCTTTTCTTAAATCTTTTTTTCCAGGAGTGATAACCACTGTTTACCACTCTTTATTTCAATATCTGGATCTCTTTGCTCTCCCTCTTTTGACTGGTGTGTGTGTGTGTGTGTGTGTGTGTGTGTGTGTGTGTGTGTGCGTGTGTGTGTGTTTGAAAGAGAGAGAGAGAGAGACAGACAGACAGAGAGACAGAGAGAGAGAATGACTGAGTAAGTGTGAGTTAGTGACCCTCAGCCCTCTTAAAACTGCCGACCCCAAGGAAGGGTCACATATCTTGTGGAAAGGTCAGAGTGCAAGTGGTGGGGAGGGGTAGAAGGAGGGCTCTGATAGGCTGGGGCTGACAGAGCCATGGTCTTCAGTCCTGCCAACCTACATGGTTTTCAGAATCCAAGTACACTTCAAGACCTCTCTCCCAAGCCTGCAGTTCCCACTCTTAACCCCACAAGAGTGGGAACTGCAGGGTCAGGGGAGAGGAGTTGGTATATTTACAGATACCAACATTCAGGGAGAGAAGGCAACATTCCAGAAACCTAATTGCCTTCAGGAACTCAGACTTTAAGATGACCTGTTTTGGTCATATCCTAGGTTGCAAACATTAAGCTAAAGGAAATCATTTAGCAAAAGCAAAGCAGATTCTGGTCAAGGGCGTTCCAGGAAGAAATGGTAGTAGGAAAGAGATGGAAAGGCAAGCTTTATCCTCTGATTCTAGAATGTTCTCTTCCTATTTCACAGCACCAAATCATAGATGAGAAGAGTGCTATGTTCCAATATTTGCATCCCCCACAAATTCAAATGTTGAAATCCTAACCCCCATGGTGATGGTATTAGCGGGTGGGGCCTTTGGGAGGTGATGAGGTCAGAACAGAGCTCTTGTAAAAGAGGCCCAAGGAGGCTCATTTGTCCTTTGCGCCACGTGAGGACACAACTAGAAGGTGCTAAGTATGAACCAGAAAGCAGGGCCTCACCAGTCATCAAATCTGCCAAAGGCTTGATCTTGGACTTCCCAGCTTCCGGAACAGTAAAAAATACATTTCTGGTATTTATAGTCAACCCAACTTATGATATTTGGTTATAGCAGCCCCAAAAGACTCAGACCAAAGCATGTCATTAGGGAGAAGGGTAAGGACCCCTTTCTTTCCCTTATAGTTGTCCATGCTTTTTCTCATCTTAGAGTTGTCTTTTGGACCAAATCCAGTGGCAACACGGTGCCTTAGCCTGCCAGAGCTTTCCTAGCTGGGCAGGATTCCTGCATCTGCCCTTGGTATGTTCCAGAGCTTGCTTGTTCCTGGGGTCATCCCCAGGTTTTGTAGAAACCCAGGCACTGCATCTTTAAGGACCAAATTAAAGAGAAAACATATTTTGTTGTTGTTGTTGAATACACACTGTATTTAACTTTTTTTTTTTTTAATCCCAGAGAAGTGAAATGCAACATCTGTTTGAGTTTATGTAACATCTGAAGACCGACAACTCAGAATTTCCTAATTAAAGTCATTTTTAAGGCACTCTGCAGAGCCAGCTTTCATCTCTTCCTTCATTGGGTTTTTCTCCAAACTGTAGCAGAATACCGGGTTTCTCTTTCTTCAAAGTGATACACACATGCTCATGCCTTAACCTGCTCCTCTGTCCTCCAGGACAATGAAACAGCACAATTCCAAGGAGGAAACGGTAAAACAAGGAAATACATGGTGGTGGGGCGGCGGGGGGAGTGGGCTAAGGAGAGAGCAGGGAGGACACGCACAAGTAAATTAACTGATACGGTCGGTCGTAGCTGAAAAGGGAAGGAGCAGAAGGGAAACTGAACAGGGTGGGGCGGGCCAGATGGCTGGCAGCCGGTGAAAAAATAGGCTACGTTTCCCAGTGAGATCTAAATTAATTTAGCTAGTTCTCTTTTTCATTTTTTTTTTTTCATTTTTAAAGATAGGGCCAATGCAAGGGAGGTATCTCAAACTCATGGAGGGTATAATGTAGATAAGTGTGCTTGCTTGTGCTCATGCACTTAGGAAGGGCTGCGATTAAAGACAGGTATGACTTGGGGGCTCTAAAATGCCCTCCTGATAGAAAAGAATCTCCATTACTGGCCCACTTCTGTGCCTGAAATTCCCACCACTACAGCCACTCTTTCTGATTAAGGCATTATCTGTAGCCCCTATTAAAACGTAAATGTCACCTGGGAAGGGTAACACTCGACTCTTTAGCACCCACTGACTGAACAGTCACCTATCAGAGAGTAGGACCCTGAGAGATGAGACGCAGGGCAAGGACATTTGGACGAATGGGGAAGAAGGCTTGGTGGTGTGGGACACTGGAGAGGCAATGGCTGGGCAGCTGAGGGGAATGTGTGAAACAATGTGTGCCCCGGGAAATTACTTCGATGGAGGAGATGGGATGGCAAAATGAACTTACCTACATCACAGGTTTCCCTAGGCTTTGTGTGTGTGTAGTGTGTCTAACAGTTTGTATGGATTATACATTCTGCGTATACACCTGATACGGAATTCACTGGGGCTCATCATGAACATAGCACAGTGAAACTCCATCAAGTGAAAGACAATGAAAGCCTTCAATTGTTTTCATGTAAAATGTAGTTACATGTTAAGCGAAGTCTGGCATCTCTATAGATCTAGATGCTTTGTATGTAGTGTGTGTACATGTACATGTACACACACACACATTTACTCATACTCAGCAGTGGAGATCTTGTAGATGTGAAGGGTGAGATGCCTCTTCTCAGCCATCTAGGATTTGAACGCAAAACAGCTGCTGCATTGTGCATCCAAATCCTAGATGGCTGAGAAGGTTGGCTGTTGGAAAAAGGACTTGCCTGGGGAGGCATTGTGACCCCTTCCTCTGTTAACAGTAGCCTCCATTCAATTCAGGTGGCTCTGCAGAAATGGCCAAGGCTTGGGTTATACGACTTACATGGGCCATACCATCAAGAATGGGGCTTGGAGACAGAAATGTCGCCAAAGTGCCCTTTAAACTTTTGGAGTTTGGGAACCTGGAGAAGGTGCAGGTGGACAGAGAATCTTGCAGGGGATAGGTTTCTGCTCCTAGAAAAGCTGGAAACTGTTTGGGAGCAGCCCCTAGGCTAGATGCAGGAACCAGCCTCAGAGTACCACTCATGGGACCTGCCCTCTCTGCAGGGATCTGCTATGATTGGCTGAGCTGAGGGGGAAGGTTCAAGGAGGAGAGGGGGCTGGAAGAATGGGAAGAGGACTCCGAAGAAAGCTTGGGAAGTAAAAATGAAAGGATCTGGGTGGGGAGGGGCAAGAGAGAGGTGATATTAGAACTTCTCAACCCTATTTTCACAGAGTCATCTGGGTAACTTAAACTCTGATGCCCAGGATCTACCCTTAGATGCTATAATTGGTTTGGGCAGGGGACCAGGCATGGATGTTTTTTGAGCTCCTCAGATGATTCTAATATACATCTGATGTTAAGAATACTACATCAGAGCAGAATGAGACGTTTTGTTTTGCACCGTTAGGCTGAAGGTGGCTGGCCAATCCCCACCTGAGGAAAGGAGCATGAGTGGACTGGTGCAAGGTGGTTGGGGTGGAGGCAGAATTCTGAGAGCTGTCTGGACAGTCAAGCCTCTGCTGATTTGTGTGGCTTTACAGTCTTATTAGCTGGTGGTTTCTAATCCAATGTCTGGCTGAAAATGTGGCTGAGGTGGAGGTGTTGGGGCGTAAGGAGAAAATTTTCCCTCTCTATCCTGAAGCTTCAAAGAGAAATAGTTCACTGTGCTCTGTGGGGCCAGGAAGACAAATTCTGGGGCGGATGCTTCAAAAATGGAAATGGATTTAGTGTTGTATAATAAATATAAATAAATCAGTAAGCAAGCCAATAAATCAATAAATAAAGCAATGCACACCATTCTTGCCCTCTTAAGGTGGTTTTCCCCTCACCCCACTGATCCTGGTGACTTACATTCTGCCCCTGGTCACCTGAAGGCACCCAGCCTGGCCGTGGAAGAGTGAACAAGATGACTGCCTGGGCCCTGGCTCTCTGAGGATCAGAGAACTTAGAGAAACCTAGAGAGGCCACCCATATGGAGGAGGAGGAGGAAGGGAGATACATATTCCCCGTTTCTCACTCAAAAGCGTAGGAAGGGAAAGCAGGGTTTGGGAACCAAGGCTGGGTCATGTTAGGTATTTAAAGTCCAGGCTGACCAGCTCTTCATCCCTAGGAGGCTTGCCTCTGAGGGTTGGGGAAAGGAATTAAGATCAGAATGAACCCCATCTTTCCATACACAAAAAGATACAGCAGGCACACCCCCCACTTCAACACAGCTCCCCATGAGCCAAGCAGGCAGCCCAGTCAGCCCAGGGCAAATGCTGCACGGCCCACGGAGGGTGGGTAGGAGGGACTGGTCATGGGATGGGAGGAAGGCGAGGAGGTAGGCAGGATGGAACTCGTTTTAATGGGAAATCAGCTGTCCAGGGCTTCAGTTTCTGGAGCCGCCAGCCATTGCTCACTTCCTCCTTCTCAGTCTCTGCCATGTGGTTGTGCTTGCTGGGCTTTCCTTGTCCTACTAGGAGACCTGTATGTGGATACGGAAACATGTTAATAAAGCCGGCATTAAGACAGTGATCAAAGAAAAGTCATTCCCTAAAAGCAAATGGTCATAATCTGGGCTCCATTAATAGATTTCAAGGGGAGATGACCCTGAAATTTTACGCAAAATTTTTGGTATTTATTTTCATATGCACTTCCCTATAAAGAGAATCTATAACTGGCTGGGCACAGTGGCTCACACCTGTAATCCCAGCACTTTGAAAGGCTGAGGCAGGTGGATCACAAGGTCAGGAGTTCAAGACCAGCCTGGCCAAGATGGTGGAACCCCGTCTCTACTAACACTACAAAAATTAGCCGGATGTGTGACAGTGCCTGTAATCCCAGTTACTTGGGAGGCTGAGGCAGAGAATTGCTTGAACCCAGGTTGTAGTGAGCCAAGATCGCGCCACTGCACTCCAGCCTGAGCGACAGGTGAGACTCTGTCTCAACAACAACAAAACAAAAAAAAGAATCTATAACTTTCATATGGTTATTTTAAAAAAGACTAAAAACTAAATATTAATTACAGGTCATTTATATGTGTAACCCATTAGTAACACACCAAGCAATCCACAGAAATGGGTGGGTGGAGGGGGGGGGGGAATTTGAGATCCCCAATCTGATGGCATTGTTTTTTAGCATCCAAAGTACAAAGGGACTTGCAAGAATCACTGAGAGACCAGAGCTCTGTAGCTTACCCAATATTCCTGTGCAAGGTTCACACCATGACTGAGCTAAAACTTACTGTTTTATTCCAGAGTACAAATCACACGAGGTAAAACTTACTTCTTGAATATGCAACATTAGAGAAAACTGAAGTTATTCAGTTATTCAACCTGAAGTTGTTATGTAATAGTTGTGGCCATAACAAAGTCGGTGAATAAAGTTTTAAAATTTTTAAAAAAAGCAGTCTTGAATGTATGAAGGGAGTTGCTCTAGGGTAAAGCCAAGCATCAGGCATCTTCCTCTTTTTCTCCTCGATCATTCTTCTGTTTGGTATTTTTGAATTTTTGACATGCTTGGTTTGCTTACAGGGATGTGCTGCTATAATGGCACAATTTTTTAAATAATTATAAATTAACATGTTGCCTTTTAAGATTGTATGTATGGTTTCAATTTGAGGAAAAAACTAAATTTCAAATTCTTATGTAGATAGTAAACAAAACTTCTTCCAATTGTTTGAAGTCAGTAGACAACCCCACTACATACACAATTGGGGACATAATAGCCTAGAAGCCATTCTAGAAAGTATTCCTCCACATTCCCTGTGCTGTGGAATGGGTGCCATGCTCTTTGGTATCAATAAATGCTACTTCCCCTTCCTTCAATAATGAGATTAGTTAGAATTGGTCAGAGGCACTGACTGTGGCAGGCCTTAACAGCCCTCAATACCTTGTGTGACACAGAATGACAGACATGGCAAGGACAGAGGGGGAGTGCGTGGGGCACAATGTGGCTGCACGTGTGCAGAGGTCTTGAGACACCCTCAGTCTGCCTACTGCTCCTGGACCATGCTGGAGAGATGCCTGTGGGCAAGTCACATCACCACAATGACTGCTTTATGTCATCATTTCATTCTGTCATTTCTGTTATATTTATTACACAAGAAGGGTGTCTCTGGGTTAGGATAATTTTTCTGCAGAAAATATTTTAACTGCGTGTTTGGATTCTATCAGTTTTCTCTAAGGTAAGGCAAAGAGGCTCAGAGCTCTCCCTCAAATGTGCTCTCACAAGCCTAAAAACTTTGAGGGTGAATATGGCACAGAGATCGGCCTTCTTCCCATTTCACAGATGGAAAAGTGATCCCAAAGATGGCCTGCATCAGACTACCATCAAGCCAGAATCGGGCCTCGGGGTCTCAGGTTTTCTGGTCCATGAGACCACCCTGTGCCAATGAACACTGAATTTGATATTGAGAGCAGGCTTGGAAAGATCTAATTCTGCTGAAGAGAAAAAGACAGGACCATGTCCAGCTGCAGAAGGTTTGGAATCCTACTGAGTTTAAAGCTGCTTATTCTTTCACAACAAATGCCCTATTTCCCTTCTGATGAACGTGCCTGAAGAAGACATTTTCCTTTGTTTGATTTTGTGAGTGGCTCCTGGGAACAGATGCTTTCTTGCTATTTCAGAACACTCAGGAAATTTTTTTAGGTGAGACAGATGAGTCTTTAGTTCCCTGATGCGTGTGCCTGTGTGTGTGCGTGTACAAACAGGTGTGTGTGGGGGGTAGCCTCTCAGTCCCGGTTCATCTGATATGCATGTGCAGAGTCTTTCTTTCCTAATTAATTAGAAGTAATAGCTTTCCATAGTTTCTGGTATGTGAGCGAGTAAAGTGGGAAATAATTTAATTGGCTGTCTTGCTTTCAAAGCCCAGTTTAATGAAATAGTTCTCAGCCTGAAGTGCATGTGTTATCTTTCCTGTTATTTTTCCAATTAACATTTCATTGGATCACGTCTATGTGGAATATTCTAATTGGTTTGAAGGGCGGGTGAAGGGGCAAGAGCAGATGGAGAGATAGCCAGCTGTTTCTTTCATCCCGGGTGCCTGCTCTCGTCCTGATGTGGCTGTAGGTTTTTCCAAGCACGTTTCCTTGGAAGAGCTCAAAGTGATTGACAGAAGTCCTGCGTCACCTTACCCATCCTCATGGAGCCCCTGGGCCAGGAAGGTAACATCTCCTGATAGGCACACTGGCTGGTGCACCTGGATAGAGAGAACTAAGGGGGTGTTTCCCTAGGTTTTGGAGTCCCCTGTGATGGATGAACCAAACGGGGAAAATGAACAGCTTCTAAAGCTTCCTGTGGGAATTGTCTCCCTGAGGGTGGACTCTGTTTAGCCTGGCACAGAGGAGATAGTATAGACTTGTTGACAGAACAGGTATTCAGAGGGATCCCACAACAGCCTCCCTGCTCAGATCTTCTTGTGAAGAGGGCAGTGAGTCAGAGGTGGGCATGAAGCAGGGCTGGGACTGTGGGAGGCAAGCCAGATGCCCGGGGTGACTGTGCACAGCCTGAGAGTGCCTTCTTAAATACTGAATCTTATGAGCCCAACCTGGGCAATATAGCAAGACTCCAGCTCTGTTAAAAAATAATAAAAATATTCTGGATCCTAGTGCCTGCTTGGCTCACCCTGTCCCAGGACTGGCATGAAGCAAACATCCTCTCCTCCTTTACATTTCCTCTCTGCTCCTCGTCATGCGGGCCCTCAGCCAGCCTGAGCCCAGCCCTAGGCTCAGCGATCTTACTCTCCAAACACTTCATGGCACTGGCTGTATCCCTCACAGTCCGCAGGGAGGTCCATGTGGCATTAGGGCGTGCTCTGTATCTCTGCCCTCTCCCCTCATTGCTGTAATTCTAATGTCTGTTTTCTCTTCTCCTGTGCATTTCTGACCCAGCAGTCAGCTGTTTTGCACATGAACCCGTTTTCTGGGTTAGCCAAGGACAAATGTGGGCCTGGAGGCAGAAGAGGGGCTCCTATCCTTGGCCACATGGCCTGCTGCCCAGAGGCCTGGTTTCACATTTGTCCTAGTGAGAACTGGTTAGCTTCTCTTAGGGACCATTCCCAGGCCCCGGGGGGGAGGCGGGGGGCACAGTTTAGGGTATGGGGCCAGGGAGTCCTTGGGAAGCAGCCCTGAGGCAAACTGTGTGGCTGGTCCATGTGGGGCCATAGGGAATGGGGCTGCCTCGGGCAGGTGCAGAGACAGAAGCATTCATCACATGTGCCTCCAGTGTGGTGAGACAGCCTAGGGGCTGCAGGGTACGAAGAAGTATTTCTTCATTTGATTTGCACCCACATGGCCAAATCTGAAATACCACCGTTAAACTCTGGGGTCCCAGCTAAGATCTGGGGCATCAAAAACTGTGTAGAGACCCATAAAAAAGTTTGAATATATATATATATATACATATTTTCCTCTATATCTCGTGTAAGCCCATAACAGAAAAAATGTAGCTGTTCCTGGCTGGCTTCTCTAGGTTTAAACTAGGCAAATTGGACTGGGATTTCAAGTCTGGCCTAGACTTGACATTCCAGCCTCCTTTCCTTTCCAAAAGGCCTCTTGGGGTTCCAGCTACACATTCTTTCTAGAGCTGCTTCCTGCAGCGCTATGAAAAATCTTTCTTTCCTTAACCTCCAGGGTTCAGACCTCCCTGAACAAGCAAGTTGGCTGGGGGAAATAGGGACGCAGAACCCACCACTCTCCACAGGGGCCAGGTCTCACTTGGCAGGAAGAGTGGGTTCTCTTGAGATGGTTTTGGGCTTCCAAGTAGATGAGGCCAGAGGGCCTGCCATCAGCTTCAGGCCCTGTGATTCTACTCAAGTCATAACATCTTACACGAGGCAGCACATTACACAATTTGGAGTATTTTCAGACATCATCCACTTTCTCTCTCCGATCGTGATGCTGGCTGAGCTGTACTAATATCTCAGTTAACAGAGAAAGAAACTAAGGCTCAGAAAAGTTAAATGATTAGTTCAAGTCCAGCTACCAGCAGGATCTCCAAGATCTCAAGTCATGCTGATGTCCTGGGCTCTGAGCTCTTACCTCAGAGCACCCAAGTGGGCCTCCCTTCTAATGTGGGATGGGAGAGAAATCACTTGAAGCCACAGCCTGGACCACCTGAACCCAGACTCCTCAGTAGAGCGTATTCTTTCTGGTTAAAGTGCATCCAGAGATCAGTCAGGGCACACGTGTCAAGATTCCCTTTGCTAGTCAGCCCTGCCTGAGGAACAGTAGTGGCTGGACAAGCCGAGGGTGCCTGCATTTAACCAGGGAGAGAACGTTCTGTGAGAATGGAGTAAAGGTCTGGGGCAAAAATATCTGTGTGCAGAGGGCTCAAGTTCTTAGTGCACCACTAAGTGACTTGGACAAGTCACTTGAGCTTTCTTCTTCAAATTCCTCATTATAAAGTGGGGATATAATGCCAATCTTACAGGATTGTTGAGGATAAAATGGCAAAATATTTGTCTGTAATATGTAAAGTGTAACACACTAATCAGATGGGAGTCATTGCTATTAAAAATAACAATGACAAAAATATCAGGCCAATACTAAGATTTTCAATCTTGAACAGAGATGCTACACAAAGGAAATGAAACTGTTTATACAGTTTTTATGTATAAACTATAAAGCACTTATACATAAAAGGAATTTTAGGAAGCCTCAGGTTGGTGGTGGGCTCTGTCATGGGGGGTGCACTGCTGACGTGGGTGGGGGATGACACTCCATCTCCCCAGATGCCTTCCTGTGAAAGTGTTTGGAATGGCCAAATAACCTTGACTGTCCTCTGGCCACTGAACTGGCAACTCTCCTGATGGCCTTCCATAGGCAGATGTCCTTCCAGGGAAACTGGAACCAGATGTACTCAAGATCTCAAAAGAAATTAATGGCAATAAGACTCTGGGGTAAAAATATCTGCGTGCACAGAGCTTGCTCACTCAGCTCCCTTTCTATCTAAGGATCATTTAGGCTTAATTATAGAGTTCAGGCATTCATTGGGTTTTTGATTAATTTTCTTTTCAGTTTGAAGAGTGTGTGAGTGTGGTGGGTCTGTGTGTGTGTTTACATCTTTCTTTGCAACTCAGTTGGGAGCTGGCTCTTGCAATGTTTAATTGTGCCCTCAGTTCTAACAAGCATGTTCAATGTGCCAACCAGGGCTTAGAAAGCCATTGTTTCCACTGCTCGCCCCTCAAAGGCTACTCTTGCCATGTTGAGGGATGGCGGGTGGCAGGGCCTTGTTCAGCTGGGACCTCAGCTGCAGGATGCATGCTTTCCTTCTCCTTTCTGGCCTTGTGGTGTTTAAGGGATTCTGAGACCAGGAGAGATTTCCTATTCCACTGATCAGTACTCTGCTAAGAGCTGCTGAGTGACAGCTAGCTCACCAACACTGCAGCCTGTCAGGCATTATTTTCTGGGCTAACCTCCCAAAGGATTTCTTTGCATAAGAAAGCAGTGTTTGTTCTCTTATGTTTAATATGTCCATTTAATAGATTGGGAGAGACTACATGACTATGTAAATGAAAGTGACTAGCTTTCTCCTTTTTCTTTTGTGCCTTCTAGGCACAGATGAAAAGGAGAGGCAGAACAGGATAGTGGAAGGGCATGGAATTTGGGAAAGGCCTCATTTGAATCCTGGCTTCTGATATTTTTTTGTGTATTCATGGGTATGTCACTTAACCTCTTTGGTCTCAATTTGTTATCTGAGAATGTGAATAATAACACTCCTTAGGAGTATTACACTTCTCATAAGAATGTCTGGGGATGAGAAAATGCATGTGGAAGCCTTCTGTAAAAATACTCTATAAATCATAGTTCTTTTATTTTACTGATCAGAATTGCTGCTTAGCACACGATTTTGACCTTTGAGATACCATTCCAGGACCAGGAGAGAGGGAGTTGTAAAAAGGTCCATGGAATGGGAGGTGGATAGGGGACTAGCCTTCAACCTTCTCATGTGCTGTGGGCAACAGCAATGACCCAGGAATGTAACATACATTCAGCAAAGAGCCCAGATTAAGGGTTTACCCTCAAAACAGCTGTTACAGATAAAAGGGAATCTGGAACATTCAAATTTTCTTTTACATAATAGTAACGAGATTTTCTCTTGTTCTTTAAAGGAAGGATCCAATTGTCTCTAATTTTTAGACTCATTGGTTTGTGGGTGAATGGATTAGGGATGAAGATAATGTTCTGGTTGGAGACAAGAGGCTGTGGGTCCTAGCTAAGTGTGACTATGTTGTGAATGAGATTTGGGAGATGTGGGACCTTGGCCCTTTGGCTGGCTAGGTATGTGATTCTGAATAGTTGACCTAATTTAACAAGGCCTCAATTTCCTGTGAGATCATGGACTAAAAGATCTCAAAGGACTTGATTAAAATAATCTAAGATGTGATAAAATGCTTTTTCCTATGGAATGCAAAACTCTTGTGCCACCAAGAAGCCATGTGTTGTGTGTGTATGTCTAAGTCCTGAGACCACCCAACTAAAACTTAAGGCACTAAATGAGCCCCTGTAAACTGATGGCATCTGGCGTCAGACCCAGGCACTTTCAGGGAAAAGAGAGCTGGATGGGAGGCAGAGGTGACCTCAACAGAGATTTCAAGGTTAATTCTCTCTTAGGCGATAGACTTTCATTTGGCAATATCCTGACTAAGCTGAAAGATAATGATCCACAAATCACAGGAAAAAAAAGGGGTCATTTCCTTGTAAAACAACAGTAACTTGAAAATAATTGGCTACAGGGCAATAGAGCGTTCTGCCAGGCTGACTTCAGAGCTAAGAGATCCAACTATGGAGTTCACAGTGGTATCAATAACAATAATCACAATGTATATATGCATGGTGCTTTTAACTTTTATAAGTACTTTCCCATTTTTCATTTTGTCATTACACAGTTTCCCAGAAAACTGCTATGGGGGTAATTTCTTTTAAACTCTGAAAAGTGTGATTTTTCATGGGAAACAAGTCTAGCTAAGTATGCTATGCCTTGTTTTAGAAATACAGATATGCCTCTGAAAAAGTTATTTGTAAATATAGTTGCATAAGTCATATTTTAATGCACTAGGGGAATCTGAAAACACGTATCTTGTATAGGATTTTGTAATGTAAATAAATTCTCCTTAATCTGTTGTTACAACTTTGGAGTTTAAAATATTGCAAGTTTTCTTAAAGTGGGGCCACATGGATTAGATTCTAGGATCAGTTATCTATTCCCCAGAATCCCATAGGAGTGAAGTCTAATTCAGTCTGGGGGAGAGATTGCTGCCTATGATGTCAGCATGGAAAATAAGTTGCTTTGTACTTTAGCCATGGAGCTCTTTGGAGCTGCCTTTCCCAAATAAAACAAGGAAACATGGGAAGAGACAGAGAATTCCAAAAGTAACAGCTGAATTATTTCTACATGAATGTCTCCAGGTCCTTTGTGAGCCACTGATGTATTATTAATGGCTGTTATAAATAACTTGCCATCAATAACTAATCTATAGGACAGTAGCTGATGGTTGGGGTGTGAGGTTAACACTACATACTTTGGAGTAGATCTGTTAGCACTATTATGTAAATAAGTACCATCCTCTGGGACTAGAATCTGAAATTAGACTAAATTGAATTTTTAATAAAAGTAATAAACCCTCCTGCTTTTTATTCACTATCCACAAACTCTAATCGAAGACAGCCCTTTGGAGCCAATCACAAGATTGTAAAACTGCCTTGAACTTCAACTTTCTCCCTCTGAAATTAAGCTAGCAGTGTCTACTTGTTAAATCCACAATGACAATGTGAAATTTTTATAATTAGTATGCATAGGGAGGTGTTGAACAAGCAAACATATATACACCCATATATATGGTTGAATTATTGAGAATAAAGGTACAAGCTCTTTTTTTGTTGGGGGAGGAAGAGTGATTCAAGCTAGAAGAACTGCAAAATTCCTCATTGTAAAGACTGGAAACCCTCAAAAAGAAGTTTTATATTGGCCTGACTAAAGGAAACCTGGCCTCTCATCTTTATTGTTTAAATCTTAGCAATACAGGCTTGCTTAATATGAGTGGCTTAGATCTTCTTTAAAGAGCTCTGAAGTTAAGCCTTAGGAAGTACTTTCTCACAAATGCTCAAGCAGTTAAATTTGAGCTTCTGTGAAACAGAGCTAAAAATATATATATATATATATATAAATATACAGTGTATGTATATACAAAGGCTACAGGTAGATATGTAGGCACTGCTGACAAACATGCTAGTAATTATGCCATATGCATCCTTGATGTGTGCATGTGCGTCTATGCATACACGTGTCCATTGTATGTGTTCAGATCATTCAGAAACTCAAATATAATGAAAATACAGTTCTTATTTGTTGAAATGTTCTTGAAATCTTACATGGGTTCATGGCTTATAATTTTTTAAATGTAAATGTAGGGCTAATCATGGGAACAGAATAAGCAGCTGTAAACAAAATCACAGGATTTAACTATAACACAGACAGGGCCCCAAGTATCATAACCATTGCAGAATATGCGAATTATAAAGCCAAGTATTGTGATTAAAATACCTGAGAATAAGCAATCTTTTTGGAAAGAGGTGGGTAGATGGAACTAATGAAGTGTTTCCATCTGTTAGTTCACATCAGCACCTTGGACAGTTCCAAGGAGGCTTTCTCCCTTGGAAGGGAGCAAATACCAGTATTTGTCTAGTTTTCTAAGTGTTCCATTCATTCCAGTCAGTGTCGATCTGATGATCAACTAATAAAGGCAGACATATTACTGTGTAATAAAAACTTATTCTTTCCTCTCCCCATCACCCATTCTTTCACCACCTGTTTCCCCAGCACCCCCCAGTCAGACAGCAGGAGTTTGTCTTACGACCACCTGGTGTAGATGTTTTCACTCCTACTTCTAATTGGTTGGGAAGCAGCATTTGCCACAGGCACTGTTTAATTTCGTTTCTATCCCCTGCATCTCACAGGAAAGAAATGGTCAATAGTTCAGATAAAAGAATCATCCTGATCAGCTCCAAAATATGGCTACTTGCATGGTAATCACAGCAAGTCTGTCAAATCAGTGATTTCTTTATTCCTAAGAGGAAGGGATTTTTCCTAAGGATTATGGTTCTACCACCCAAGGAGCAGCCCTACTCTTCAAAAGTGGCTGCAAAGGCTGGCAAACCGAGAGGTCTGCTTTGGCTCAGAAACTCAGTTTGGCTCCTGCCACCCCTGGCACCCCTCACTGCATGTCTCAGAAGCATGTGATCCACACACAGTCAGGCCAGTCTGCTTCTACTTAGGAGGGATCACAACCAGAGGTGGACCCCGCTTGGGCCTCCACATGAGGACCTGGGCATCATTGGCATTGGGTTTCACTAGTGCGTTAGGGGGGATGGGCTCCATCCGGCTCAGGATCCGGGGCTGCTCCTGCTGAGTCCTGCCCACCAGCCGGGCCCGTTGCCCCAAGAGCTGAAGAGGGTCCACCTCAATGTCCACCCTCATCCTCCACTTGATGGTCTGCAGAATGATCTTCTCCTTTGTGGTGGTGTTCATGGCCACCAGCCAGGTCGTGAAACTTTGGTCTCTCTTGATTCTTGTGAGCAGCGGCACATTGCTGTCGCTCACAGGCACTGCCCATGTCACACTGGGGTAGAAGTTGTCATTCATGCTGACGGAGAACCTGGAGATCTTGTTGGTGGGGCCAACCAAGGTCACAGTTTCTGTAGTGTTCCCGTACCAAGGGTAGCTCACCCCATCTGAGTCACTGATGGCTTTTACTCTCCCTTCCCTCAAGTCAGGCAGTTCCCAGCTTGACCTGGCAAAGCAGAAGACATGCACAAGAAAAGAGGCTGAATGAATTTTTCAAAAGCTGGAGAGATGCTCACTGCTTACTAACATAGTCAACTTGGGCAAAATGGGAAGTTCACAGGGGGAATTCAGGTCAAAAAGTTCTATGCTGTGCTCTTTCAGAATTAAACGAGAACAAACCAAAATAAAAATAACAAAGCCATGCCAAACCAAGTTAAATACAACCATGGCTGACCCAATTGAGAACAGGAAGCTCAAAGAGGCAGTTGTGAGACCACACAGAGACATCAACTAGTTAGATGATGGTAATCAGCAGTTTAGAGGAATTCTACTGCAATAACCACTTTCTTGGAAATACGAGTGTGAGTAAGGTTTGCTTTTTGGAAAGAAATGGTGGTTGAAATTCGATGTACCTGGAAGGCAGTATCTGGTGGAAAGAAGGGCAAAAGGAGGCAAAGTTAAAGATTATACTAATTTCTTAGGAAATCACAGTAATAGAATTTCTACTCAACAAAGAGGGTTGTTTAACTTCTAGGCATCAGCCAATCCATCACTTAGAAAACACAGGCATAGAAAACCTAACACAAGGAAATCATGGTCATCTTCTGGAAACCATCTGAATGTGAAAGTTGTCCTAGAGGGTGGCAAACACTCTAATGCATTGCCTTCCAGTCCAGCCTGGAAGTCTCATAGCTTAGTTTGGCAAACTTGCCATTCTGGTACCTATCTACCTACTCCTGGCTGCCTCTGACCTTGTACAGAAGGAGGAGGAACCAACATCTCTTCCCCCTGCCATGGACTGTTGCTAATAATTGATGATACTTACTGAGTGTTACTCTATCCAAACCAATGTGCTAAGTACATTACCTCGGTTAATATTCAAAATCCTCCACAAGATAAATTTTTATTTCCATTTTACACAGGGGATGGAGGCTTAAAGATGTTAAGGTACATGACAAAGGTCCTACAGAATGCAAGAGGTGAAGCTGGGAGTTGTCTGACTTCAAAGTCCATAGTTTTGACCACTATGTCATACTGCCTCCCAAAGTACCCTTACACGAAGGAAGCCAGAGTGGAGAGGACTCAGGCTGTCTAACAACTTAGCAGCTTCAGGACCAGTCACGGAGAACTGGACTGGACCCCAATAAAGGCACAAGTCTAGTCAGCAGAGTCTGGCTATGCATTCTCCATATTTTCACTCTAGGGACCAGGGATGGTGCTTGGTAATAATGGACTAGAATTTAATAATTAAAGAAATGAGACTGCTTCATTCATCAGCTAAGAGGTAGTGGTCTTGTTTGATATAAAGTTCTTCCTCCTATGAAGTGACGAAGATCCTGCAGGGTTTTATACAAGTGGTCTAAAAGGGAGTTACGTTGTCAAGCTGGTGCTGATTAACATCTCTGCATCCCTTACTGTCACATGGGGATGTGGAGACATTAAACACTGCCTCCAACTGGCCCCCCACAGTACCTCCTATGCCAGTCAGCCCCAACCTGAAGTGAAGGGAGGGCTTGGCTGCCTGGGGAGGAAGTGAGCCCACAGCTCCAAGAGCCATTTCCCTTGTCATGCCTTTGGTAACTGCTGGGAATAATTGCAGTGTATCATGGTTGGCAGACACTAAGTAAGGAATTGACCTGATGCAGAAAGTCAGAGCTCATTTTGCATATGCTTTTGCAGCTGGGGGTAGTAGCTCCCAGGTAATTCTATGCCATTTCTTACTGTACAAAAGGGAGTACATGTTGTTTGAGTGGGTCAGAGGCTAGGCAGAGACCCAATCTGCTCATTGGGTTCATCAAATAACCATACTGGAGTCGGTTTCATGCCCCCATGCAGAGGGCTAAGACAGTTCTTCAGTCACAATACATCTATTTTCTGTGTTGCCTAAATCTTGTTTTTCATTTTGGTTGTGACCAGTCCCTGCTGGCCTTTGAGCTCTTCTTTAGGATTGGAGGGTGGGTATTCCCAGTAGTGGCAGATTGTTCTTGCTCTCCCACCCTACACACTGGGCTTACTGTGGCATATTGCCTGGGGAATTTGGTTTTGAGTGGATGTACTTTCTATTCTGCTACAACACTGTCCTTTTCAGGGCTGGCTGTCTTGCTGGTGGGTTCAGTGACTTTGTCTATAGAGCCTTTATAGTTCCCAGATTTTTGCCTCCCATCTTCCTGCCCAGAGCTGTGTGCGCAGAGACTTGGGGCCAGGGTCTGCAAGTCAACCGTATGAGACAAATCACAAAACTTAGTTTGGTCCCAGGTGTTTTTTTAGAAAGACAGGTAATACAATAAAGGCACACTCTTGTGGCTATCTTAGGAGAGAACGAAAAGATCCTTTTCTTGGAGGGGTTTCTGGAACAGAGAAATACAATAGGCTTCTTAATCATCACATCAGAACAAATCTGGGCACATGCAGTCATTGGGAATAGTGACCTTGGAGGCTACACTTTAGTTCCATCCACACTGCTGTTACTTCTGCAATGGTAGTTTTGGGAATTCCTCAGGTCAGAGGCATGCTTTCTTCCATAGCCCTAGGGAACTAGGACTGTATCACTAAGGGATGGTTTGATTTTGAAAACAGCCAAAATTCATGATGATTTAAGTCTAATGAATAGGGAGTTGCTTTCTACTTGAAAAATACCAAAATTTTCCTTTATGAAAAAGATACTAATATATACCCCAAGGCAGTGTCCTTCCCTTCTTCCCTCTGTCTCTCCCTCTCCCCCTCCCTTCCTCTCTCTTTTTTGTTTTTCCCAAAAAGAGAGTTATGTCTATAAAATGCATGACTGGTTTATGTAGCTGATAAAATGTCTTTGGTAATGGTTTTTTGAGAAGTCTCTGAAAAGTTCCAAGAACAGTAGCACTATTTGAGTCACTCAATGACCATTTAAGGGGACTACTTTGAATGGAATGCTGGAGGCATTTCAAACTCCATATGGCTCAGTCTGAACTTGTCATTTCCACCATAAACCAAGCCCTCTTCCCCTGTCTCTGCTTCAGGGGAAGTGCTGCCCACTGCTCACCAAATCTTCCAGGTCAGAAGCAAGGGCCATCTTTGGCTCTTCCCACACCCTCCCCTAGGCAGCCACAGTGACTATCACTGCATCCTGTGAATTTTTCCCCATAAGTGATGCTTAAATTTATCTCCTTTCAGCTGGGCGCGGTGGCTCACGCCTGTAATCCCAGTACTTTGGGAGACCGAGGCAGGTGGATCACAAGGTCAGGAGATCGAGACCATCCTAACATGGTGAGCCCCGTCTCTACTAAAAATACAAAATAAAAGATTAGCTGGGCGTGATGTCACATGCCTACAGTCCCAGCTGCTTGGAAGGCTGAGGCAGGAGATTGCGCCACCACACTCCAGCTTGGGCAACAGAGTGAGACTCCATCTCAAAAACAAAACAACAAAAAACAACCTTTTCCCCTTCCAACTTTACTGCCTTCACTTAATCCAAGCCCTCAGCATCTCTTACCTGGTCAACTGTAAAGGTGCACAGCTTGTCTCTCTGCATCCAACTCTGTCCCTCTCAAATCCAGCTTTTAGGCTGCTGAAGTGTTCAAACATGCAAACATGATCATGCTCCTTCTATACATAAAATCCTCCCACGGCTTTTCTATATGGACATTGCTGGCATCACCCACAGGGTAAAATTCAAGTTCCTCAATAGGACATACATGGCTCTCCATCATCTGGCCTCCCCATCCCCAAACACCGTGCTGTTTCTCACCTCCACCACTGTGCCCTCTGCCTACGCTGTTCCTCCTCCTACTCAAGTTCCACTGTATCGAACTACTCATCCTCTGAGAGTTACCGCATGTATCGCCTCCTCCAGGAAACCTTCTCTTCCATGTACCCATAGATATATCTACATCTACAGGTGTCAGATTATATTATAATGGTTTATGTGTCTTCCCCATTAGATTACAGGTTTCTTGCCTGGAATTATGACTTATTTTTGAATCATTAGTGTCTTGCACATTGCTGGCACATAACACTTAATACTATTTATTGACAGAATAAATATTTTATTTGAATTATTTTCATGACGATATTTCTGGAGCTTGGCAGAACTTATATACAATGAAGTGTTTCATCACAGTTTTATACTTTATTCATTCACCTTTAAAAAAAAATCTAACATCTACTATTAATTTAGAATCTATTATTAGAATAGTACCATGCCTTGCAATGGAAGTTGCTTATCTTTAAAAGGAGGAGGCAAGCCACACTTAAACGAAACTGAATAAATCAGGGAATATGAATGTATTTTAGTGACTACCCATGCCATCATATACCTACATACAAAAATGAGTGTCAGAGACTCTAAGTGATACAGCAACTCAGAGACATGGACAATCATGCAGGCTACAGCAGGGGGGAACTTTGTGAAGGGAATGGGATATGAACATTTTGGAACAGACACAGGCATTCCAGGTGGGAGACTGCATCGTAGGCTGCAGTGTGATACTAAGCATAAATGTGGAGTGTCCAGGAAACAGAACACTGGGAAGAGTGAAGACTGCTGGGTGGGCAGGATAGTATCAGTTTGTAAAGCACCTTCAATAATGGGCTTAGGCACCTGGGCTGCATTCTAGAGGGGGTGAGACTTTTGCTCAGGAGATTTAACTGCGAGGAAGAATAATAATGAAAAAAGTAGGATTAGAGGGCGAAAGGGAGGGAACGAGGATGTTTAGGAGCTTCTGCAACACTACAGGTGATCCTTAAGGAGGGCTTCATCTAGACTGGTGGCTGAACAAGTGGACAGGAGGTGCCACATATAAGAGATATTACAAAGGTAGATTCTCCTAGCTTTGGTAACCAATCACCTGTTAGAGAGAAAAGAAGAGATAAAGAAAAACAATCACTCAGAAGAGCCAAGTATGGTGTGTGTGTAGAATCATTCATAGAAGTAACAAGGCTGTGGTCTCACTGTTCCTGACATTTTGCACCCATCCCTGAACCATTCCACAATGGTATTTCAAGGTGTAGTACCTGACTCCTGCATTCGAGCATGAGGATGGTGAGGATGGAGTCGTGTTTGTCTTTGCATCCTTTTTCTGGAGCCTGGTGTCTGGTGCATGATGCATACTTATTAATCTTGTTTCTCTTTATACCTCACTATTTCTTTCTCAGTGTCCTTTGCTGGTTCTGCTTCCTCTTTCAATCTTTTAACATTGGAGGGCCCCAGGGCTTAGGCTCTGGTCGTCTTCTCGTTTCTATCTATTTGCATTTCCTTGGTGATCTCATCTGGTCTCATGATTTTAAGTACCATCTGCACTGTGACAACTTCCAAATTTGTATCTCTAGGCTGGATTGCTCCCTTGAGCTCCAGATCCATATATTCACCTGCCCACTTGCCAAAAACTTTGGAGTTACTCTTGGCCACTTTCTCACTTTCCACATGCTACCTATCAGCAAATCCTGCTGATGTCATCAAAATATATCTAGAATTCAACTCCTTCCCACTACACCTCCATCACCATGACACCGGTCCAAGCTAGAGTCATCTCTCTTAGATTACTGCAGTGACCTTCTAACTGGTCTCCTTACTAATTACTCAACTTTGCCTCCCTGGTCTATTTTCAACATGGCAGCCACAGTGATCTTGTTAAACATTTGTAAAATCATGTCATTTTCCTACTCAAAATGTTTCCATGCCTCCTAAAGCACTCAGGACAAGCTCAGCTACTTAAAATGGCTTATGTGGCCCTATATAATCCGGTTCCCTATTTCCTCTCTGATTGCATCTCCTTTTCTCCCCATTTTGGCCTCTGTGCTCTTCACTGAACATGCCAAATGAACTCTCACCTGAGGGCCTTTGCACTTCCGGTTCATTTCACCTAGAGCATTATCCTTTGGATATCTGAAAGGCTTGCTCCCTTGCCAGCCTCATTCCTGGCTCCAGTATCATGTTCTCATGCAATCTTTCCTAACAACCATATTTAAAATTGCAAACTCCGGCCCCAGTGCCCCCCCTCCCCCATTTCTTCTCTATTTCTCCATAGCACCTTCTAATACACTATAACTTATTTTGTTAATGGTCTGTCTTCCCTCATCCCACTCCCCGAACAATCCCTAGGAAGGCAAGGATTTTATATATTCTATTCACTGCTACATCTCCAGTACCTAGAACAGTGCCAGGCAAATAGAAGGAGTTCAAAATTATTTGTTGAATAAATAGCAAATTGATCTGAAGTGAAAGATGATTGGAGACCACGAATTTCAATTTGGACACTGCTGCCTTATTGGAATTGACTAAATAGGTGGACACTGTCTGTGAGTTAATTGCAAAGTTGGGTCTAGAGCTTAGAAGAAGGTCAGGGCTAGGGATGTAGATTTGGCAACCATCTGCATGGAGAGGATCAGCTGATGATGGTGCTGGGTGAGCTCTTTCAGGACGACAGACCTGTCAGATGGCCAGAGACAAAGAGTACAAAAAGCAAAGGAATAGCCAGCAACAAAGGAGAACTAATTTCCAAAGTGGAGAATTTCAGGGAGTCAGCAGTGTCAAAAGCCACAGAAACTGAAGAGAAAAAGCCATTCAACTCATTAATTATCAAGACAGCAGTAAAGATATGCTGGTAAAAGCTATTCTGCAGGAGAATTAGCAAGCACAAGAAAAAAGGGAGAAGTAGTTCGGCAGAAAGGGGAGAAGAGAGATGAAGTAGAGAGGTGGTCGAGCATCATGGCCGAAAGCAGCATTCTGGAGTCAGACTGCTTAGGCCTGTAAACCTAGTGCTACTACTTACTAGTTGTATGAACTTTCTGTACCAGTTTTCCCATCTAAGAGAAATAGAGATGATAACAGTACTTACTTGATGTACTTGGTGTGAGAATTAAATGAGATAATGAATGGGAAGTACTTAGTATAGCTAAATACTTTCATGTGTAAAACAGGAAGAAAAATAACTCCAGGTCTCCCTACATCTCAGAGCTATTACAGGAATCAAATGAAGTGATGATGTATGAGCAAATGCTTTGCAAACTACAACACATGATGTCAATTTTTTTTTTTTGAGACAGAGTCTCTCTCACTCTGTCACCAGGCTGGAGTGCAGTGGTGCGATCTCAGCTCACTGCAACCTCTGCCTCCTGGGTTCAAGTGATTCTCCTGTCTCAGCCTCTTGAAGAGCTGGGACTACATGCGTGGGCCACCACGCCTAGCTAATTTTTGTATTTTTAGCAGAGGTGGCATTTCATCATGTTGGCCAGGATAGTCTCAATCTCCTGACATGGTGATCCGCCCACCTCAGCCTCCCAAAGTGCTGAGATTACAGGCATGAGCCACTGTGCCCGGCCATCAGTATTAGTTATTATCAAATTATCTTCCTTCTCCTACCACCACCCTTCTCCTCACTGTGATAAACAGTGTTTTGCTTTAGACAATCAGCCATTGACGGAAAGCTCACAGCTAATGGACTTGCCAATGGGCCTAATAATGAGAAAACATCGATTATTGCAACCTTCACGCTTTCTGCATCCCATTTTTAGAGAATAAAGGCAAATCTCAATCAAACAAGCTCATGTTAAGCATTTCATTCAAATAAGCAGTCCATGGGTTAAGGTCAAGGCTCCACTCAGACCCAACAAATTCTCCCACTGCCTTTGAGGGGCAGAGCAACCTCTCTGCGAAAAGCCCCACTTTGCTTCCCATGAAGCCCTACAGTCATTGGGGAGTCTGCGGAGAGCTGACAGCAACATTCTTGGAGGCAGGGGGTGGGCAGGTGTGCAGGGACTCTACTGATACTAATGTCCTCTGATGTGGTGTGAGATGGAAGTCGGGGAACCCACACATGGAGGACTGATGGTTTCAAGCCTGGAGAGCTTCTAGGGCAGGCTTTGAAATGTGGTGCAGTACTATCCTTAGACCCAAGTGAGAGCAGCCCTGGCCTTGCCTTACATGTTTTTTGTTTTTTTTTTTCTCTCTAGAGCTGGGGTCTTACTCTGTTACCCAGGCTAGAGCACGGTGACACAATCATAGCTCACTGCGGCCTTGAACTCCTGGGCTCAAGTGATCCTCCCACCTCAGCTGCTGGAGTAGCTGGGACTACGGGCATGCACCACCATGCCGAGCTAATTTTAAAGAATTTTTAAAGAGATGGAGTCTTGCTATGTTGCCCAGGCTGGTCTTGACTTCCTGGCCTCCAGTGATCCTGCCTCAGACTCCCAAGTTGCTGGGATTACAAGCATGAACCACTGTGTTGTGGTTCCTGATCCTTAAAAGGATCAGGCTGGCCTTATCCTTTTAAGGGGCACACCCTGGTATCTTCTGGCCATGCTCTTTCACACTGGGTAAGAAGTCTGTGGGACTGAGGATGTGCCCCTCCTTCCAGACCACTCTACCACTTTCTGGGTACCCAGGATCTCAACATTTCCAGCCCAAATGTCTCTAAACATGCCTCCAGGGTCTTTTCAGGCCTTTTCCCTGTCCTGTCTTTACAAGGGCAGTTGACTCCACTGTGTATGCACTTTTGGGCCCAAGGGGTGGCGAGAGAGTGGCTGTTTGTTGGGGATATGCATGGAGTTTAGGACCAAGTGTTGGGTGCCCACGTGCATATGAGTGATGAAACCTATCTCTCAACATGGTACAGAGCCAGGGGTGGCAGGAGAAGTGGGTGGGGTTAGGGGCTGAGGGTCACCTGTTCCTATGCTACTAGGTTCTGGCACAGAACTTTGAGCAGAGTCCAAGAATCCTAAATTTGAACCTAGCCTTCAGGTTTTTATAAAGGTATACTTGTCTAGGTAGGAGGACAGAACTTACTTGATTCAGCTCTCTGTTAGTCTGACCTGTAACTTATAAATATTGAGAAATATGGCACCCAGGCCTTTGTATTCTTCTGGAGCCTCTGATGTTAGATGCAGCTGCACAGCTCTGGAACCCTGGGACAGTTCCAATCCGGAATATTTTCCTTTTGTTATGTGTGGGTTCACTGATGCTTGTTTAGTCTTAACATGCACAAAGCACCCTTACACCCAGTAGTGCATCTACTTTGTACATAGTTGCATGAGGTGGGCATCATTCTACTTTCCATTATGCAGTAGGGAATTTGCTTAAGATCTTTCAGCTAGTGAGGGGCAGACTGAGCTGTGAACCGAAGGTCTGATTCTAAATCACATGCTTTCTCATGATGCTTCCCTGGTACAAAATGAAAAGTCCAAAAGCTCTGAAAGATAATAAAAGTCATGGATGAGATGAACTGATACATACTGCTGTGACCATGCCAGTTGTTAACAATTGTTCCAACAATGTTTCAATATTTTAAATGACTCGTCTTTCTCCCCTAATGCCTTCTCCTCGGCCACCCAGGTTCCTCCTCAGCTACCCCCACCACCTCTCCAAAAATTAATCAACTAAAGGGTTAACGCAGGCTTGGCAGGGGATTTCCAAGACAGGCTCTGGTTCTAAGGCTAAGTATATTAATAGTTCTGATAATATCACCCTGATGATAGCTCATGCTTAACCTGAATGCCAGGCACTGTCCAGAGAGTTTGTGGTCTAACTGCTATGTTCAGCCTGCTCTTTAAAGGAATCCTGTCTGCTGTGATAACTTGACTGCACTTAGAGGGTGGGAAGAGAGGCTTCTGCCTTTTCATCTTCAAGGCTGGAACCTGAGGTGCTACTATTTGGGTATGTGGAAGGTTTAGTTAAAGAGAACACCACACCCTGGGCCTTCAGGCTTCCCTCCATCTAATGCGAAGGACAGCAATGTGCTCCTGGTCATGTGAGTCTCAAGTTCCGTGTCATTGCTGACTTTGCAGTAACTTTCTCCTACCCACCCCCCGACAGGAGGAGCTGGAAATAACCGTCCATGGTGGGACAGTGAAGAGAGAGGAGGCATGGAGCTGGCGGGGCCTGGCCCAGGGCTGGGGCTAGAGGGGAGCCAGGCCAGGCCCCTGTCACCTGGGCAGCCACCTGGCCCCCGAGACCAATTCCTAGCCCTGGCTCTGGCAGGTATCCTGATCTTCAGATGCTTCGCAACCATGACTACAGAGTAAGTGTTAAAATTAGGATTTTCCTCATTCTGCACTGTTTACATCAGACTCCAAGCAGCCTGTAAATACTCCCCTCCCACTTTCCCCTCCGCCCACTTCCTTCCTGACCACATCCTTTTCTTTTTGGCGCACAGGGAGGCATTTTTCCTACTGCAGGAAAGATAATTTCCAGTGTTTTTCAAGAGTTATTAGTGCTGAGAGGCTCCACTTTCTTTTTAACCATCCTTGTGTTTTGTTTAGACTGAGTGCTTCCAGTATTGGAGACATCTTCTCACTGTGTATTTAACCTTTACCTCATGGAGGTCAGTTCACCTTGTGCCCTCTAAGTTGCCCCAGCTGGGTTCTCAGAGTCCTCTGCTGACTTGTTTCTATTTGACAGCCCTGAGGTCTAGGGTTGGTGGCCAGTTTTCTAGGTCACATCTGAAGATGGTTGACTTCCGACTCCAATTCTGAGTTTCCTGGAGCAAAGTGCCTTATCCCACCCAGAGAAGCAGTGTTGGCTGATGCCTGCAGAGTGGCGTGCAGACCCAGGCTGTGTCCCTTGCAAGGGTCATGTCTTCTGGCCACACGGCAAGCACTTTTGGCTCCTTGCCAGGCACTGGGCCTTATGCCAGGCCCAGTGGCGTTTGTTTTCTATCCTGAAGGAGGTCACAGCCCACTGAAGGTGACAGGTCAGACACCTTCCCACAGGAGTAAGGCCCTGCTTACGTCAGGCTCGGGGGGTGCCAAGAGGAAGCAGAAGTAACCAGGGCTGGGGGTAGAGGTCAGCAGGCTTCCTTGGGGAAAGGGGCTGCAGTGGGACCCCAAAAGATGCGGGGGATTGGCAATCCAGCTGGTGAGCATGGAGACCACGCCCCACTCCTTGCCTGCTCTTGGACCATCATGTTTCTTTACTATGCTTCTACAGTATGGCCAGAATTTGTCTCTTCTAAGCCCATGGCCACCACCCTGCTCCAAGCTATTTCTCCTCTATCCGAGACTATGCAGGTACCCTCTTCAGTGGGATGCTGCTTCCAAGCCTGTGCTGCCCCTCAAAAACCACAAATGTGATTTTTATAAAATGTACTTCAGGCCAGGTCTCATCTCTGAAAAATCCTACAAGGGTTCTCTACTGCACTCACATGTCCATGTTTTCTTGTTTGCTCCACCAGTTCTGCAGCCTCATTCAGCCTCACCCCTTCCCTCCTGGCTTTCTAGACTCCAGCAACATGAACGTTTCTCATTTTTCAGCAAGACAAGCTCCCTCCCATTGGACTTGCTGGGCCTTTGGATTTGCTGTTCCCTTTGCCCAGGACCATTTTCTTTCAGTTCTTTACATCTGGACTCCTTTTCTTGAAAACAGAGATGTGGTCTTGCTACCATGTCCAGGCTGGTTTTGAACTCTTAGGCTCAAGTGATCTTCCTGCCTCAACCCCTGCAAAGTGTTGGGATTATGGGCATGAGCCACCACCCCTGGCTCCTTTTCATTCTCAACTTGCAGCTATAGTCACCTTCTGCGAGTGGCTTTCAATTGCATATGCATTTCAGTGTGCCAATTTGCTGGTGTCCATGCCCATCTTCCACTAGACTGCATGCATCCTGAGGACAGGCTTTGCTGCATCTTCAGTACCTCCACAAGAGCCCAGAGCAGGTTCTTCCTTCAAGCAGTGCAATGAATGGGGCAAATGTTTCTGGAAGAGCAGGCAGGGCTGGCTGTGAGGTGAGTCAAGGGAGCTGCAGAGAGGGTAAGATGGGGAAGGCTCTTCTGGAGTCTAGGGGAGAGTCCCATGTGACAGCCGAAGGGATGGAAAGGGGCTGAGTGCAGATATATTGGAATCAGTGTCTCTGGGGCTCTTGGCAAGATGCTGAATGCCTTCCCTCTGACAGCTTGCATCAAAGATGAGCCCAGCTAAGCTGGAAGAGGATGTAGGGGCTGGGTGGTGGCATTGAGGGATGCACCATACATTCCATCCAGCCCAGGGCAGTAGACTGTATCCTCTATTTCCACCCATTGAAGCCAGGCCAATGGCAGGTAGAGGAGATGGGGAGTGCATGTGTGTTTTTCCCTTATTTTGGAATTATGCTATTATAGGCAGAACCTTAGTTAACCTGAGAAAAGACATTACTGGATGGATATGGATATGCCAAAATGTGAAAAGTGGTTATCTATAGTTGTGGGATTACAGGAATTTCCTATTTTGTGTATATTCTCATTTTAAAAATTTGTCTTTATTCTGTAATAGGAACGAGTTACCTCACAGAATTGCCTAGAATGAATGTGAAGCATTTTAGGGAAAGAGAGGGAAGAGTGTGGGGTGGGACTCTCAAGACCTGCATGCAAATCTGGACATTACCACCTGTTGACTATGTGGCCTTGGACAAATCCCTAAGCCTCTTTGGGCTTCCATTTCTTGTGTGAATGGGGATAATAACAAAACCTCCTCTGTAGGTTTTGTTTGTTGTTTTTAAATGAGAAACCTGTGAAAAGCAATCTATATCATACCTGCCTGGCACAACAGGTTATAAATGAGAACTACTGTTATGGGTATTGTTTATTCAAAAAGGATGTTGGCTGACTGGGATTTGAGCTTCTTCAAAGGGTAGGACTCATTTCCTCCCTTTATGCAAGTGAGAATTGAGTATTTCCCTTCTATCCTGACAAGGTAACAGGAGGGCAGATGGCCACACTTCATTTATATAATAAGGACACTCATTCATGGCATGCACCAAAAAAGATGCACATCCACAGTATTCTTTTCACAAAGAGCACCTACTTTGTTCTTAACATTGTGTTAGACTTTGTGGATAACAGAGGATGTAGAAACCACAAACACACACCATCTTTTTGCATATAATTTCATCTGGTGAGGGTCTCAAGTCTAAAAATATCTGCTCTGGAAGCTACAAGCCTAAATGACCTTTCTGGGATGACTTCTGGGCTACCTTCTCCAATGTGAGCCCTTTCGCCTTCAATTTCCTCATCTATAAAACAGAGAGGGTAGAACAAACCACCTCATGGATAAAGATATGTCTAGTTCCTATAATCTCTGACCAAAGACCCCAGTCCTTGGGCTGATGATGAGTGGGATTTTATTCAAGTAAGATTCCTAGTATGGAATCTTCTGGTGGATCCCTGGAAGAGGAGCTCTTGGGGCCCCCCTGCCATTTACCCTATCTTGGTTAACTGACACAGTTTGGCAATGCATCCTCTGTAGTCTCATGGACTGTTTTAGCACAGAGTATCTGCAGTTTTAACTGTTACTTGTAAAGACATGACTCATTTTTTGTGGCTAAATCTAATGGCAGCACATGCATCTGATGGATGGAGATAATGAGCATGGTTGACTGGGGGCCCTGGGCAGCTCAGGGGAAGGAGGGGCACTGTGCCATCCCTTCACATCTGGACCTAAAGCTGATGTGTTAGCTTTGGAGGCTGGGGTCATAACTCAAGCTCTCTTCAGATCTATTGGCCCTGACAGCAGTTCCTGTAATTTATTCCCATCTGATTTGGAAATCATTAAGGAGAACAAATCTTCAAGGTCAAGGAGACATTGATAAGGACAGGGTTGTCAAATCTTCTCTAAGATGAATCAGGAATTACTAGATACTTATCAGCTGAATGAATGAATGAACCAGGACAGGTCTGCTGGGCGCAGTGTGTGAGCAGGAGTGCAGGGCACTACCAGCCCTTCTGTCAGACAGCATTCTTGCCTTTCTCCTGCCTCCCTGGTTACTGAGGCCTCAGTGGCCCCATGACAAGTGACCATGACCAGACAGAATATAATCCACGGAGTCTGGGTACCTGGGAGTCAATGCCAAGTCTGGGCTGGGGGCTACTTGACCTCAGGGGTCTGGAGGGGTCCAAAGTCTGGAAACCAGGAAATAAAGTCAAAGAGATGTGTTTACTGGGGCAAGAACAAGGCCAGGAGAGTCACAGAGCAAAACAGCTGTGGTGACAGGTGAGATGATCAGGTCAGGCTGGGGGCAGGAATCTCAAATGTCAGGTATTATTAATACTGCTACTACAGGTAAGAGCAGCTAATATTTACTGAAAGTTTCCAGGAATTCTGCTAAATCCTTGATGCAGCAACCTCAGAGTAAGTAGGTACTATGTTACTCCTTTTTTTTTTTTTTGTGCTCTTGTCGCCCAGGCTGGAGTGCAATGGCGTGATCTCGGCTCACTGCAACCTCTGCCTCCTGGGTTTAAGTGATTCTCCTGCCTCAGCCTCCTGAGTAGCTGGGATTACAGGCATGTGCTACCACGCCTGGCTAATTTTGTATTTTTAGTAGAGATAGGGTTTCTCCATGTTGGTCAAGCTGGTCTCGAACTCTTGACCTCTGGTGATCCCTTTCCTCAGCCTCCCAAGGTGCTGGGATTACAGACACGAGCCACTGCACCAGGCCTTCTTCCCCCGCCCCCCCCCCCATAAAGGAGCCGAGGCTCAGGCTAAATCACTCACCAATGTCACAAAGCAAATAAGTGGCAGAGCTGGGGAGAACTTAACTCTGGCCTCTGACTCTGTCCTGTCCCCTCTTCCTGGTCAAAACCAAAGGCTTTTGCAGCCAGTACTGATCTGGGTCCTCTAACCTGATTCTCCCTCCCTCCCCATCCCCAAAGCACAGGGTTTCCTCATAGGTGACACTAGAGCAGAGGAATGTCCCCAGAGGAAGCACAGTGGCAGAAGGGCAGGACTCTGCTGCTGGGCAAGGTGAAGGTGGGAAGATGGAAGGAGCTTCCCAGTTTCCAATAAATGATGCTCAAGGTGTAGGTGGAAGGGTCAAGGTCATGAAAGCTGGGCAGAGGGAGGCAGACACAGGAAAATAAACAGAAGGGGAGAGCCTGAGGCTAGAGTGCTAACAACGCAGACTTTAAAATCAGTTCACTGTTTTCATTAACTTTTCACTTTGTTCTTTGCATGCCACATTTCATTGCACACTGAGTAGGGCAGCAGATGTGGGGAATTTCCAGCAGCAGCTGAGCTGGGGCTGGAGATATGAGGATGCTGGCAGCTGAGTGTGTAACCTGGTGACAGGACCACAGAAATGTCTGACTAGGCAGGTGCCAGCTTAGCACAAAATAGGGTGCCTGTCTGCGGTTGGTGGGGGGGGGGGCACACTGTTCACATGGGTACTATCAAACTAGAGGAGAACTATCAAAATTCCTAGGGATGCCTAAATGTTCCCCTAGTGTGGCCATGTGCAGTCTGGCCCAGGTGAGATGTCTTTCTCAGCTACTGTGAATGGAAGTGGTACACACACTTGCTTTCATTTAATCTGCAACACACTACTGGGCAGCTACTATGATCACCATCTGCATTTTGCAAAGGAGGAAACAGACACGATGGCACCCAGGACGACAGCTGGGGTAAACCATGGGGGCAGGATTCTCACCGTAGCAGATACCTCCACAGCCCAAATTTAAGTACTCATGGAAGGAAAACTACCATGCCTTGAGCACCTAGTGTACTTCAGGCACCATGCTAGGTACTTGGTAGGGGTTAACTCATTTGGTCGTCATAAGTCTTGTGTTGCAAATGCAACAACTTAGATGGAGAGAAGTTAAGTAATGTGTCTCTATTTGCCCAGCTTATATAAGTGGCTCTTGCCACTTATGAGTGGCAGAGCTGGGACTTAGACCCAGCGGAGACAACCGCATGACTGTTGTGTTTTCAATTTTTAAAATTTACATGACTTATCTGTATCCTGTCAAGTGTTTTGTTTATTCTTAATTGATTGGTTCTTTTAATAGGTAATTTTTGAAATACATAGGCATCTAAGGCAGTATGCGGGCTGTGGGGATGGGGGGCACAAAGATGACTGTGACATGGCTCCTAGCAGGCATAAGCCATAAGTAAATGACTGCAGTGCAAGGAAGAATGGGAGGAGAGCTACTCAGGCTGGAGAACATTCTGGGATGCTGGGGATGGCAGAGGGTACTTTGTATGTGCAGCTTTTACCTTCTGCACCCTGGGGAGGGTGGCTCAGAAGTCAGCCTGCCCACACACAAAGCCCAGGCAGTAGATACTTTGAGCCAATTCTGTTCAAGCTGTTGGTCATCTCCTTCCAACACTCAGGAGACTGCCTTTTGTCCCTGGATGGATCATCTCTGCTCTGATGATTCTGGCATCTGTGTGAGAGCGAGCAGGGAAGCTGCCATGCCACAGAGGCTTCTGGAACCTCACGCTCTTTAGATGTTACATTGAAATCAGGCTCTTTATGACTCTTCTGTATTCAGGAGCCCATCAGTGCTGCATGGGAGCTGCTGTGGATTCAGAAGGAACACCAGTGTCATCCCTGCAGGGCCCTTTACTCCACTGTGCTCCATGTTCTCCTCACTCTTTTCTCAAGGGAGTTTTTTCCTATCTGCAGACTGCTGGGTGGGGCAGAAAGAGCACAGGGTTTGGACTCAGAAGATCCAGGTCTACAATCTGGTCTGTCCCTCAGCAGCATGACTGTCACAAAGGCTTTCCTAGGCCTCAGTCTCCTGAGTTGTAAAATGGGATAATAATGCCCTCTCGCAGAGCTGCCATGTGGGTTACATGAGAAGTATGTGGAACGGTAGGTGTAATACCTATTGCGATTTCCAGGCCTTACCAACTGGCATCCGGCCGTGGCCAAGTCATTCCCACCCCTCAATCTTCTGTGAAGGCCTTCCTGACTGTTCCAGCCCCGCTGACTTCTGGAGGGATGTAGGACTAACCCAAAGTATTTGGCCACCCAGGGTGAGGGGCAGAGGGGGCAGACACTGGGTGGGTTTGGGCTGTGCAGGGCTAGGGGGCTCCTCCAGTGTACGGCTCTTGAGGGGCTTCCCAGTACTGGTACAATACCACCAAACCCCTAATGTGCTCCACACAGTCCTGTACACTCTGGCCTCTGACTCCCCAGCTTCATCTCACACCCCACTACCCCATGCTGTCAGTGTTCTACCCCGACCAGCTTCGTCTCACACCCACCTACCCCATGCTATCAGTGTTCTACCCCCAACAGCTTCCCCCTCTCCCAGTAGCTTTCCTTGTGGTCCTCCAACATGCCAGGCTCTTCCCTGCCTCAGAGCCTTGGTACATGCTATCTGGAAGGTACTTTTCCCCAATGCTCACGTGGGTAACTGAATAATCCTTAGGTCTAAGCCCAAGTGTCACCTCCTGTGGGATACCTCCACTGATCCATGTACCTCCTCCCCTAACACTGAACAAAACTAATTCTCTGCTATAGAACCACATCTTTTCCTGATTCATAGACCCTATCACCATTTGTAATTACATATGTGTGAACCTGTTTATGATTTAATGTGTCTCTCTTCATGTGGATTGGAACACCGTAACTCTGATCACTACTACTGACCAAGGACCCACCACAGCCTGGGATATAGCAGTATTCCATCGGTGTGTATGAAGAGTGAATGTCTACATGAAGGAGGTAACCACCAGGGGCAAGAAGATGGAAGAGTCATGGCAGTGATGTGCCTAAGAGGTACCACAATGAGCAGCAGGGAAAAAGCAGAGGGCTCTAGGAAGTGAAATAATGGGTCAGGAGGAAGACCTGAGAGTGGGTTGTTTGCATTTAAGATTTCAGAGGAGCAGCCATGAAGCATGGCCTCTTTTGAGGCCCCTAGGAAGGGACAGATGCAGCCTTCTGATGATGTTTTGTGGAGTTAGGGCATCCAGAGTTCCCTAGGAGCTGGGAACTGGCAAGGAAGTTGGAGAGAGTTCTGGAATGGCGGCCTGGGTACCAACGGTGCCTATGTCCCAGTGTTATGGGGTGGCCCTTCCCTCCAGATGTCAAAGGGAGTTAGAACTTCACCAGTACCCCTTAGACTCAGTAGGAGGGAGCTCTTTCCGGGGGAAAAGGAACTCTGTTAACATAACCGCAGTGGGGGTTAAACAGCAGCTTTCCCTCAGTGGTACAGAGCCCTGTGGCTGGCAATGCTGCACAGACTCCCTGAGACTCAGCTCCCGCTGTCCCTGAGTCACAATGGGGCTCTTCGCCCTCCTGGCAGCAATGATAAAAGTTGAACAGCAGAGGCAGGGGAGGATCGAGAGCCAAACAGGAAGCTGATAATTGCCTCTTGCAGAAATACCTCTTTCAAAATAAAAGTGAGGTCCTGAGGTTCCTACCCAGGTCAGTTATACAATGCTGCTCCTGTCCCTCTCAGAGCCCTGTAATCTTCTTTCCCGTGTCCATTTTCTGGCTCTGAACTCGGGTATAGGTCAACAGATGCATGTAAAAACTAAGAAATGAAGAGTCTTTAGGGCTCCTAAGCACGTAAACATGGATGAACACTCGGCATTTTCCAAGCCCGGTCATCACAATCATCTGTCCACACACTGACACATGAACCTTCTCAGCTCTTGGACAGGCAGAGCAATGCGTCGCTCACTGAAACTGACCCCTTATTCAACAGGAAGTCTAGGCTGAAAAAAAAATCAACAGGGGAAGTAGGTACCAGGAACCAAAGGAGGCCACTCCAAGGACAATGGAATGAGAGCTCTCCAAGGTCACAGGCTATTAACTCGGTCCTTGTATGGGGAAAACTAAGCCCTTCAAAGGGAATGCAGTCCCAATCAAAGTAAGGAATAAAAGCCACCTCAGAGATGCAGCTCATGAGACATCAGTTCAGTGAATTTTTCACCTGCCATGTGCTTGGTACTGTCCCCGGTGCAGGGGACACCAAGACTCATGAGATAGCATCCTGTTTCACAGGGAACATTCATGGAACAGAGTCAGAGGCAGATCAATACAATGTGGGATATCTGGGGACAGAGACATGTGATCATAGGGCAGTAGCAAAAGCCATCTGGGAAGAGGTGGATGGTGGTGACAATAAGGATGGCTAATGTTTATTGAGGGCTTACTCTCTGCAGGCATTGCCCATGGTGCTTCACACGCACGAACGGATTTGTCCTCAACAACCCAGTGAAGCTGGCACTAACTTTATTCCCATTTTAAAGTTGCAGGGGCGGCATCTGAGGTTTCGGGAGGTGAAGAAACTGGCCTAAGGCAACGCAGGCTGACTGGCTCCTGAGCAGCGGCTTCAAGGTGTGGCATGGGCAGTAAGGGCAGAACTAGTTGTTTCTGTATTTCTTAAACACAATGTTGGGCCAAGAGTGAGGGAAGTCCAGGCTGAAGGGGCGGTGGTGGCCTTGACTACTCCCCCATCAAAGTATGGTTGGGTTGGTGCAAGAAGGATGGGGATATGGTTTGGCTGTGTTCCCACCCAAATCTCATCTTGAATTCCACATGTTGTGGGAGGAACTGGGGGGCGGAGGTAACTGAATCATGGAGGCAGGTCTTTTCCATACCTCCATGAGAAATATGTGGAACAGTAGGTGTTACACCTATTGCGATTTCCAGACCTCACCGACTGGCATCCAGCCATGGCCAAGTCATTCCCACCCCTCAATCCTCTGTGAAGTCCTTCTCATGGTAGTGAGTAAGTCTCATGAGATCTTATGGTTTTAAAAGGGGGAGTTTCCTTGCACAAGCTCTTTTTGCTTGCTGCCATCCATGTAAGATGACTTGCTGCTCCTTGCCTTCTGCCGTGATTGTGAAAACACCTCAGCCATGTGTAACTCTAAGTCCAATTAATCTCTTTCTTTTGTAAATTGCCCGGTCTCAAGTATATCTTTGTCAGCATGAAAATGGACTAATACAGATGGTATCTCAAGTCTAATTCTTTACGGGTCACACCTGCCATGGAGATCCTCCATAAGGATTTGGTGGCTGAATGATTGGGAAGGTAACCATAACCAGATATGGACTTGGTACTTTATATTTTACAAAACACTCCCTATATAAATGATCTCATTTAACCTTCACAATAATACAATGAAATAATGTCCTCTACCTTATAGACAAGGAAACCAGAGCTCAGAAAGTCTACATGATTCTCTCAAAGTCCAATAGTTCATAAGTGATGGAGACAGATCTTCAACCTACATCCACATTCTGTTGTTTTCTACCATACTACCCCTGCTTATCAATGAGGCAAGACAGCAGGAGAACCTAGACGCTGTGTAGTTAACATGACTGAGCCATCAATTTTTTTTTCTTTTTGCAAAACAAAAAGTGGAGGAAGCTTATGTATCAAAAGTCTATCTTTCTGAAGAATTTTCCAGAACTTAGCTCTCAGGGGGATGATCTGCCCAAAATACCTGAAGTATATACTTGGTATGGTAAACATGAGCCAGAAATAATTAGCTAATAAGCTACTATCAGTGTTAATTATCTGTGCCAATGGAGGTGAGCACTGATGTGGAGAATAAAAAGTGTGCAAGTATCCCTCGGATGGCAGGGCCACAGCCCTCTTCCTTCCAGTGGGGAGTTGCTGAGTTGTCCTGCCCTATGTGCAGCCTGTACTGCCAATCCTCTCTGGCATTGCTAACCACCCCCTGCCCACCAGGCACTTGTTCAAAGGGGCTCTTCCAGGTGGTCAGTGCTCTCAACACCTCCTCACCCCCCTAGTTAGTCCTGCCCTGCCCTCTTCTCTTCTGCGGACCCCTTGCTGTGGATTCAGTTTTGGTTCTCTGCCTATTCTATGCCTACTGGTCTTTAAGCCTCAAGCTTCCTTAAGCCTGATCTTGTCTTACAGCATGCAGACTCTGATTCCCCTTTACCCCATTCTCATCAGTTCCAAGCTGGCCCTGCCCACCCAGAACTCCAGTCCTGACCTGTGGGACCCCAGGGCACGGGCTTCGCAATATGAACTTTGTGTATACAGCACAGCTTTTATTTTAGGTCCAACCATCGCAAACATATTCTTTAAATTTGATAACATCTGTCTAGTTATTTTTGTGTGGTACAGTGAGCATAAAAAAGACCTTCAGAAATGCCATTCTAATACACATTTTTGATGAAGGAATAAGTAACTTGTTAAATCCTCCCAGTAATGTTGGTTAGGTGGATACGATCATCATCAGACAAGCTTGCTGGATTTTAGAGACATTCTAACTTGCCGCTTGGCCAGGCTGAAATCATACCTGGGTCTATCTGAGCCCCAAACCTACACTCATTCAAATCCACTTATATCAACAATATTAGTTAAGAATATATTTAAAAAATAATATACTTGGGTAGCTACTCCTCAAAGGAGCCCTGCAGAGAAGCACTGTTTAGAACAGAAAACTCTTGATGTAATATATACATAAGCACCTATTAAATTTTCCTATTTTACGTTTCTGCAAATACATATCTCTCCAGCTTTTAAAGTGGGGGCATGTTGTTTGTGAGAAATAGCCCAGAACAGATATTCGGCAGAAAGATGGGCTGAAGATGTGGCCAAGTCATGTCTATATTCCAGGTGTGAACGATGGTTATAAACAGCAGGAAAACCACGACAATGCTTTCAAATCATCTCCAAGCAGCAGTTTCAAGTCCCTGCCCTTCCCCATTGCTCCCACCAGGAAACAAGGGGGCGATGGGGCATTTGTCTCCTGTATTATTTCCTTTTCTCCTGGGTCAAAGGCAGAAGAGAAGAAACAGAAACATTACTGCCCTGACATGTTTGGTTCTGTATGACCATGGACCCCCATTTTAAAGACAGGGGCTTGCCTTCTTTTACATAAAGTATCTTTCTATTCCTTCTCACATATAAAGGCTCTAAGAGACTGAACCTTTGCCAAATTAATGGAGGACAAACTCATGAGAGAAAAGTGTTTCAGAGCAATTCTTAGCAGAATAAAAGAATCCTGATCAGCTGGGGCTTCTCCAGGGCCTGTAAATGGCAGACCAGCAGGTCACATGGGAAGCACTCTTTTTTTTTTTTTAAAGAAAGCAATAAAATTCGCAGTTGTAGATTGGGCTCTGGAGGTAAGGCAAGCATTGGTTCTGTTAGGAAAGATTTGAATTATACCTCAATGTGTCCTGATTGGCTGGGATGACACAACAGGGTTGCTGCAGAGGGATTTGCACAGGCCCAGGATCAATGACGGAGCACGGAGGGGAGAGGTCCAGGGTGGGGGGAAGAGGGGCACCCAGGGCTTGTAAGTGAGCATGTGTGTGTTCTTGAATCCTTGCTTTATTGAGCCAGTGGTGCAGCCAGAAGGAAGCAGGACGTTGGGATGCAGGGCTGATCCCAAATAGGTAGCACTGAATGCAACCCCGGAGCAGAAGCCATCAGAACAGATAGCACTAGGAACATGCCCATGCCTACAGCCAAGGGAAAAATGGTGGCAAGTGAGGAGCAGGAACAGAGGTGGCGGGAATGACTGGAGGCAAGTGGGCCCTGATGCAGTGGAAGGCTGCAGCCTAGAGGAGGAGACAGAAGCAGAAGGCTACCACCCTGCTTTGGGACAGCTATACAGGGAATCTGTGTCCCGTGCTCTAGGTAGGACTTGGTCTCCACGCCATGGCAGGGCTCTCCACCATGAAGTGTACATGCAATGCTGACACCTGCACTTTGACAGCCACAGTGGGCATTTCCCAATCACCATGGACCCAGCGCTGCCCGTGGCCAGGCTGTACTATGTGGTGGTGAGTCTCTGAATTTGTGCTGTTGTGTTCTGTCAGGGCAGATGTTCCTTGACTTCTAACAGTTCTACACTTTTCTTGGAAGACAGATAGTGCAGGAGTGCCCTACAGATGTGGAGACAGAATGTGCCTTAATGTTTCTGCGGTGAATATTCTGACCTTATATGGATGCTCCCATGAATCAAAATGGTCACATATTCTGGGCAGAGCCCTGAAAAGAGCAGGAGGACATGTGGGTACCAAGTGAGGTTAAGACATGCTGGGGAGGGACTAGACAGAGCTTCCTTGGTAGTGACAGCAATAACACTGCCAGTAACACTGAGGTTTATACTATTGAATGCTGGAGGGTGCAGAGCATTCTACATACATTTCCTTATTTCATTTCAGAACAACCGTTCTGCCTAGTAGATATTAGACTGGTTCTAATTAATATTAGGTATTATTAGACCTGGTCTAATGATGACTCTGTCCATATCAGCCCTTGCAGAGCCATGCTGGAGCAAGTCTGCTGACAACCCTGCCCTCAGAGGCTCAGTCCTCAGGGTGGCTACATTTCCCTGTTCCCAAAGGGCTTGCCTATGCCTGCGTATGGGGTGGGTTCCCTTCCCTTGAGCATGGCATACTCAATGCAGCAGCTGGGGTGCAGGTGGGCAGAAGAGTGCACAGGTATCACAGGTGAGAACAGAGGTGTGTTGAGCAGCCTGGAGAGGTTTAAAGAAGGCAGAGGGGAGGGTAGAGCGGTCAGTACAGCCAGTGGGCCAGGAACCAGGACAGGCAGACAGGAATGCTGATGAACCGCAAATAGGCCTGGTGTTGCCCTGAGGTTTAGATGCCTTTGGGGGCGTATGCACTCTTTCTAGCCAAAGCTGGGGCATGGGCAGGGGAAGGGAGATTAGGACCTTCATCTTGTTTTTAATAGGAGTATTATGGCCACCCCTCCACCTCTGCCTCAGTCACTGCGAGCCCGCAGGAACCCCAGGCCTCCCCAGAGTCCCCTCTCCTCATCCTGCCAAAAAGTGGGCAGGAGGGAAAGGGAAGGGAATTGCTTATGCGATAGATAGTGGGTGCTATACAGATCACCCCCACTCCCAACCCAGGGAGAAGATCTCTGGGACCTGCTACATGAACGATTCAGGAACTATTCTGTGTGCACGTGTGCGGAGGTGGTGGGGGGCAACACTCCGGCGGCACAGAGGAGTAAGGTGCTGGCTCCCAGGATCAGTGACAGATTAAACACAGAGAAAATCAAACACTAAATGCAGGAAGCTGCAGACAGAAATGTAACTCCCCAGCTGGAAATGGCAGCACCTAAAAATACTGAGCTGTGGTTCTCACAGGAACGCTCAATGGCCCACATTCAATCTAGAATGGCTTCTGGATTATGGGTTAGAGTAAATAAAAAAGATCATCTAAGCAACGTAACCATAGGTTTTTGGCTTAAAATGACATCTGGTATCAACATATTGTCTGTCTCTAAGAAACTCAAATTGCCAGTTGTCCCACAAGCCTCTGCTGCTCTCAGCAAATTTTCATTCTGACTTGCTCTGACTGTTGGGGAGAATCAAGTTTGGATTTCAGCTCTTTTTTGGGTCTTGGAGTTCTACTGTTACCCAGGAGCCACCGTTGAGGGCAGGCTGGTCACTGGTCAGCACATGGCCTGGCCACTCTGGCATAGGGCAGTGAGCTTGGGCTGCCTGCATCTGTGGATGGGTAGCTCATTTCACCGGCCAGCCCAAACAGCTCCACGCGTAGATCACTCTATATCCATCTCCTCCGAGAAAAACAACTTGATCTGCACAATCTCTTGACGGTTGGTCAGTGGTAGCATTTATTTTAATTAAGAAGGAAAACTTGTTCCATAATAAATCTGATTCCTGGCTCTGCAAAGTCCTAGCTATGTGACCTAGGGCGAGTCACTTGGCTGCATTGTGCCTCAGTTTCCTCATCTGTAAAGTAGAACGAGAGTACCTCTGACTGTCCTGAAGTAGTGAGAGAGGCCTCAATGTTCTTATCTGCCTCACCCAGTTGGTCTTCCTCCCTGAATACCTACTATGGCAGCTGGGCCTGCATCCCACTCTAGGCCGACATTTAACTCCAGAAGCCGCCTGGAGTCCTAGGATCCAGAGAAGATGAAGAGTTGTCTTCAAAAGAATGGGGCGACAGGAGAGATCATGGGATGGGAGGCACGACTAGATTGAAGCTCCAGACAGAGCAGCGGGCAGAAGCTCACACTGTAAATTGTAGCCCCAGATCCACTGCAAAAACAAACCTGCAATCCCGAGAGGACTCACAGACCCTCTGAAGGAAGCAGACTGCTCCTGCAGGACCTGGGAGACCCCTCCACCAAAAAAAACTGTGAGTGCCCCAACTGCGGACGTAGGAAAGGGAGACCCTCCTCACTTGAACACACAGCTTGCTGGAGAAGCTGAAGGTCTGTTTGCGGGAGAAGTTTCCGACTTTACCTGGAGCTGAGTCAGTCTGGAGAGCTGAGGGAAAAACAGAGGTAGAGGAAGCAGCAGAAAGGCCCTGGGAGCTCGCTGCATCTGCTAGCAGGCCATTCCTGCTTGGCACCACAGAGATCCAAAGGGAGAGGAGCAGGGGGTAGAACTCCACAGGGAGAAGGAATTCTCCAGCTGAACTTTGTAACAACTTGAATAGGGCAAGAAGCCTCCTGGCCAGAACTCTGGGGAGGGTGCAAATCTGGTGTGCAGACTCCACAGGCAGGGGAAGAACCAAGCCCTTTTCTTTCGAAGCTGGGAGGCAGATAGCCAGGGGCAGGTTTTTAAGCTCCTACGGCCCTCCACCTGGAAACGGTCTGGGGGCTGTTAGGGGGAGCATGGTGGGAGTGAGACGGGCCCTTCTGGGAGTAAGACTGGCCCTTCAGGTTGCGTGGGAGTGGGTGAGGCCTGTGACTGCTGGCTTTCCCCCACTTCCCTGGCAACCTGCATGACTCAGCAAAAGGAGCCATAATCCTAGGTACACAACTCCAGTGACCTGATAATCTTATCCCCATCCCCCAGAGCAGCCACAGCAAGACCCACCCAAGCAGAGTCTGAAGGCAGACACGCCTAGCCCTGTCCCTACCCGATGGTTCTTCCTTACCCACGATGGTAGTGGAAGACAAAGGGTGTATAATCTTGGGAGTTCTAGGGCCCTGCCTACCACTGGTTCTTCCCATAATATCACACCTGATGCTCTCTGGAAAGTGCCACTTACTGGCAGGAGGCCAACCAGCACAAAAATAGAGCAGTAAACCACCAAAGCTAAGGACCCTCACGGAGTCCACTGCACCCCCTGCCACTTCCACTGGAACAGGCACTGGTATTCACGGCTGAGAGACCCATACACAGTTCACATCACAGGACTCTCTACAGACAACCCCCAGTACCAACCTGGAGCTGGGTAGACTCTCTGGGTGGCTAGACCCCGAAAGAGAGACAACAGTCACTGCGGTTCAGCTCACAGGAAGCCACATCCATAGGAAAAGAGGGAGAAACACCCAGTGGGACAAAAGTATCTGAACAACAGCCTTCAGCCCTAGACCTTCCCTCTGACAGAGTCTATCCAAATGAGAAGGAAGCAGAAAACCAACCCTGGTAATATGACAAAAAAGACTCTTCAATGCCCACCAAAATCACACTAGTTCAGCAATTGATCCAAACCAAGAAGAAATCCCTATTTATCTGAAAAATAATTCAGGCGGCTAGTTATTAAGCTAATCAAGAAGGGACCACAGAAAGGTGAAGCCTAATGCAAGGAAATCCAAAAAATGATACAAGAAGTGAAGGGAAAAATATTCAAGGAAATAGCTTAAAAAAAATCCGGAAACTTTGGACACACTTTTAGAAATGTGAAATGCTCTGGAAAGTCTCAGCAATAGAATTGAACAAGCAGAAGAAAGAAATTAAGAGCTGAAAGACAAAGTCTCGAATTAACCCAATCCAACAAAAACAAAAACAAAATAAAATATGAACAAAGCCTCCAAAAAGTCTGGGATTATGTTAAATGACCAAACCTTAGAAAAATTGGTGTTCCTGAGGAAGAAGAGAATGCTAAAACCTTGGAAAACATATTTGGGAAAATAATCAAGGAAAAATTCCCCAGCCTTGCTAGAGACAAGACCTAGACATCCAACTACAAGAAGCACAAAGAACACCTGGGAAATTCATTGCAAAAAGATCTTCACCCAGGCACACTGTTAGCAGGTTATCCAAAGTTAAGACAAAGGAAAGAATCTTAAGAGCTGTGAGACAGAAGCATCAGGTAACCTATAAAGGAAAACTTTTCAGATTAACAGATTTCTCAGTAGAAACCCTACAAGCTACAAGGGATTGGGGCCCTATCTTAAGCCTCCTCTAACAAAACAATTAGTCAAGAATTTTGTATACAGAGAAATTAACCATCATATATGAAGGAAAGGTAAGTTGTTTTCAGACAAACAAATGCTGAGAGAATTCACCATTACCAAGCCACCACTATGAGAACTGCTAAAAGGAGCTCTAAATCTTGAAACAAATTCTGGAAACAAATTAAAATAGAATCCCCTTAAAGAATAAATCATACAGGACTTGTAAAACAAAAATACAAGTTAAAAAGCAAAAATAAAACAAAAACCAAAGTACATAGGCAACAAAGAGCATGATGAATGCAATGGTACCTCACGTTTCAATACTAATATTGAAAGTAAATGGCCTAAATGCTCCAATTAAAAGAGAGCCACAGAATGGATAAGAACTCACCAACCAACTATCTGCTGCCTTCAGGATTCTTACCCAGCACATAAGAACTCACATAAAGTTAAAGGGGTGGAAATAGGCATTTCATATAAATGGACACCAAAACACGAGCAGGGGTAGTTATTCTCATGTCAGACTAAACAAACTTTAAAGCGACAGCAGTTAAAAGAGACAAAGAGGGACATTATATAATGGTAAAAGGCCTTGTCCAATAGGAAAATATCACAATTCTAAACATATGTGTACCTAATGCTGGAGCTCCCAAATTTATAAAACAGTTACTAATAGACCTAAGAAATGAGATAGACAGCAATACAATAATAGTGGGAGAGTTCAAAACTCCACTGACAGCACTAGACAGGTCATTAAGACAAATTCAACAAAGAAACAATGGATTTAAACTATACCTTGGAACAAATGGACTTAACAGATACATTCAGAATACTTTATTCAACAACTGCAGAATGCACATTCTATTCAGTGCATGGAACTTTCTCCAAGATAGACCACATGATAGGCCATAAAACGAGACTCAATAAATTTAAGAAAATCAAAATTATATGAAGCCCTCTCTCAGACCACAGTGGAACAAAACTGGAAATCAACTCCAAAAGAAATCTTCAAAACCATGCAAATACATAGAAATTAAATAACCTGCTCCTGAAAGAGCATTGGGTCAAAAACGAAATCAAGATGGAAATTTAAAAGTTCTCCGAACTGAATGACAATAATGACACAACCTATCAAAACCTCTGGGATATAGCAAAGGTGGTGCTAAGAGGAAAGTTCATAGCCTTAAACACCTACGTCAAAAAGACTGGATGACCACAAACTGACACTCTAAGGTCATATCTCAAGAAACTAGAGAAACAAGAACAAACCAAACCCAAATCCAGCAGAAGAAAGAAAATAACCAAGATCAGAGCAGAACTAAATGAAATTGAAAAAAACAAAAAATACAAAAGAAACAAAAAGCTGGTTCTTTAAAAAGAAAAATAAAATCGACAGACCATTGGCAAGATTAACCAAGAAAAGAAAAGAGAAAATCCAAATAACCTCACTAAGAAATGAAACAGGAGATATTGCAACTGACACCACTGAAATACAAAAGATCATTCAAGGCTATTATGAACACCTGTATGCACATATACTCGAAAACCTAGAAGAGACAGAAAAATTCCTGGAAAACACAACCCTCCTAGCTTAAATCAGGAAGAATTAGATAACCTGAACAGACCAATAAAAAGCAGCAAGATTGAAATGGTAATTAAAAAATTACCAACAAAAAAAGTCCAGGACCAGACAGATTAACAGCAGAATTCTATCAGACATTCAAAGAAGAATTGGTACCAATCCTTTTGACACTATTCCACAAGGTAGAGAGAAAAGAAACCCTCCCTAATTTGACCAGGCATGGTGGCTCACACCTGTAATCCTAGTACTTTGGGAGGCCAAGGTGGGCAGATCACAAGGTCAGGAGATCAAGACCATTCTGGCTAACACGGTGAAACCCCATCTCTACTAAAAATACAAAATATTAGCCAGGCATGGTGGCATGCGCCTGTAGTCCCGGCTACTTGGGAGCCTGAGGTAGGAGATCGCTTGAACCCAGGAGGCATAGGTTGCAGTGAGCCAAGATCGTGCCACTGCACTCCAGCCTGGGCAACAGAGCGAGACTTTGTCTCACTAACAAAACAAAACAAAGAAATCTTCCCTAATTCATTCTATGAAGCCAGCATCATCCTAATACCAAAACCATGAAAGAACATAACCAAAAAAGAAAACTACAGACAGATAGCCTTAATGAACATAGATGCTAAAATCCTTAACAAAATACTTGCTAACCGAATCCAATAACGTATCAAAAAGATAAGATCAAGTGAGTTTCATACCACAGACGCAGGGATGGTTTAAAATGCACAAGTCAATAAATGTCAATACACACACATGAACAGAATTAGAAACAAAAATCACACGATTATTTTAATATATGCATTTTAATAAATGCATACATAATTTTATATAACTTTAATGTCAATCACACACATATATCACTTTAATAATACACACACATATCATTTTAATAAATGTCAATACACGAACAGAATTAAAAACAAATCACACGATCATTTTAATATATGCGGAAAAAGCATTCAACAAACAGCATCACTTTATGATTAAAACTCTCAGCAAAATAGGCAAACAAGGGACATACCTTAATGAAATGAAAACCATCTCTGACAAACTCACAGCCAACATAATACTGAATGGGGAAAAACTGAAAGCATTCTCTCTGAGAACTGGAACAAGACAAGGATGTCCACTCTCACCACTCCTCTTCAACATGTACTGAAGTCCTAGCCAGAGCAATCAGACAAGAGAAAGAAAGAAAGTGCATCCAAATCGGTAAAGAGGAAGTCAGACTGTCACTGTTTGCTTACAATGTAATTGTTTACCTTGAAAACCCAAAGGACTCCTCGGAAAGCTCCTAGAACTGATAAAAGAATGCAGCGAAGTTTCCAGATCAAGGTTAATATCCACAAATCAGTAGCTCTTCTATATACCAACAGCAACCAAGTGAAGAATCAAATCAAGAACTCAACCTCTTTTACAATAGCTGCAAAATAAAAGACCTCTACAAAGAAAACTACAAAAACACCACTGAAAGAAGTAACAGACAACATGAACAAATGGGAACACATGCCATGCTCATGGATGGGTGGAATTAATATTGTGAAAATGACCATACTGCCAAAAGCAAACAAATTCAACACAATCCCCATCAAAATACTATCATTACTCTTCACAGAATTAGAAAAAAAAATTCTAAAATTCACATGGAAACAAAAAAGAGCACGCACAGCCAAAGCAAGACTAAGCAAAAAGAACAAATCTGGAAGCATCACATTACCTGATTTCAAACTATACTATAAGGCCATAGTCACCAAAACAGCATGCTACTGGTACAAAAATAGGCACACAGACCAGGGGAACAGAATAGAGAACTCAGAAATAAACCCAAATACTTACACCCAACTGATCTTTCACAAAGCAAACAAAAACATCAAGTGGGGAAAGGACACCCTTTTCAACAAATGGTGTTGGGATAATTGGCTAGACACATGTAGAATGAAACTGGATCCTCTTTCTCACCTTATACAAAAATCGACGCAAGATGGATTAAGGGCTTAAACCTAAGACCTGAAACTATAAAAATTCTAGAAGATAACACTAGAAAAACCTTTCTAGACATTGCCTTAGGCAAGGATTTCATGACCAAGAACCCATAAGCAAATACAATAAAAACAAAGATAAATAGCTGGGACCTAATTAAACTAAAAAGCTTTTGCATAGCAAAAAGAACAGTCAGCAGAGTAAGCAGACAACCCACAGCATGGAGAAAATTTTTACAACCTATACATCTGACAAAGGACTAATATCCAGAATCTACAATGAACTCAAATCAGTAAGAAAAAAACAAAGAATCCCATCAAAAAGTGGGGTAAGGACATGAATAGACAATTCTCAAAAGAAGATACACAAATGGTCCACAAACAGATGAAAAAATGCTCAACATCACTAATGATCAGGGAAATGTAAATCAAAACCACAATGAGGTATCACCTCACTCCTGTAAGAATGGCTATAATCAAATAAAAAAACGGTAGATGATGGTGTAGATGAGGTGAACAGAGAACACTTCTACAGTGCTGGTGGGAATGTAAACGTGTATAGCTGCTATGGAAAATAGTGTGGAGTTTCCTTAAAGAAGTAAAAGTAGTAATACCATTTGATCCAGTAATCCCACTACTGTGAGGAAAATAAGTCATTATTAGAAAAAGATACCTGCACACACGTTTATAGCAGCATAATTTACAACTGCAAAATCATGGAACCAACCCAAATGCCCATCAATGAACATGCAGACATAAAAAGGAATGAATTAATGGAATTTGCAGTGACCTGGATGAGACTGGATATGGTTATTCTAAGTGAAGTAACTCAGGAATGGAAAACCAAACATTGTGTGTTCTCACTGATATGTGGGAGCTAAGCTATGAAGATTCAAAGGCATAAGAATGAGGCAATGGTCTTTGGGTACTTGAGGGGAAGAGTGGGAGAGGAGGAGGGATAGAAAACTACAAATATGGTTCAGTGTATACTGCTTTGGTGATGGGTGCACCAAAATCTCACCAATCACCACTAAAGAACTTACTCATATAACCAAATACCACCTGTACCTCAATAACTTACAGAAAAAATAAAAAAGGAAAAAGAATGGGTACTTATCACTAGCCCTGATCCTGCTATTACCTGGGTATCATGAAATCCCAACCTCAGATCCTCCCTCTGCACAGCTGGGCATCTTTGAAGAGTCAGGCAGTAAAGGACAGCAACTGAGCTTTTACTTTTGCTGTTTTGGACACTACTCATTATGTTTTTTCCCTCTGTGGCTGAGGCCAACACAAGTGGCAAGCAATCACTGGCTTTTCCTCCCATGTGGTAGTGCCCAAAGCCCAGCTGAGAGTTAACTTCGCCACTGCTTTCTTGCTAGTGTGTCATGGAAGCAGTGACTATATCACCTGTGCACACTGGCTAGTGGCTTGGTGGGCAACAGTGACTTCAGATGGTATCCAGCTTTGAACAGAGCCACACAGAGACCTGAGGAATCTCTGCTTTTAGAGACTAGAGCCTATGGCCCCCAACTAGAGAGACTCAGCTTATGATATATTCCCAGAGCATCTGGCAGAACTCTGCGCAGCTGAGCACATCTAGACCTGTGAGGAGTGAGGCAGAAGGTATAATGAGATAAAGAGGTATTAGAACAGGCTATGATGGTACTATATAATCAAGCTTTGGAAACTCTGCCCTATAAATGTATATAGAGATGACAGAAACCTAAAATGTCCCTGCTGGGCAAATATAAAGGAGGACATAGGAGTTGGGGTGAATAAAATGACCAATATGAACTACCATCTTAAATAACCCAGCTTGGACGGTGGAGAGTGTAAGGTCTCTGTGTGAAGATAAGCTGATGGGGCCACTGCTGATAGGTGCCTCCTGACTGTCCCAGAAACACTAGCCCAGACTTGCCCTTCTCTTTCATATCTCCTCTGGGTCAAGCAACCATGAGGTCCAGGTGGCTAGAATTTGTCCAAGGATCAGCTCTGCTTTCTGCATCAAGGACACTCAAAACGTATGAAGTGATCAGAAACAGGAACTCTCTCCAGGACTGACGGGCAGGTATAGGAAGGGTAAGGTTATACTGAATTTCCTGTTTGTTCTCTGCACTCCCACCAATGGACCTCTGCTTTCAGAGCTGGGTTATCAAGTTGAGAGGCCTGATATGCAAGTGTAGAGAACAAGTTAGAAATCTTAGACATGTCCAAGGCTACCTGTTAACAGAGGCTGCAACAGCTGTCTACAGCAGTAACACATCGACTGTGATTCATGGACAGTGTCCCTGCTGTGCCTATAGTCTGTTTTGGAAATGTAAAAGATCTCTGCTTTAGTTACAAGTAACTGGGAATATTACTTCCACTTGAAGTAGGGGAAAAGTGGAACTCCCAAGGTCAAAGTCTACGTCTTGATTATAACAGAAAACCGTCAAATGTTGACTGGACTAGGATACCCTCCGCATGGGGGTTTTTCAGGGGATCCAAAGAATGCAGGTCATCAAAGCTCACAGCACAGTTCTTGGCACCTGGTAAGCACTTGGCAAATGTGATTATCTAATTTCCTCTACTATTTAAAATACAACTAGCCATAGAGCAGGGTTCCTGGCTTCCCAGAGCCTACACTTCATTGCCTATTCCATTCTTTATTGCTCTCTGGCTAAACTTCCATCCAGATCATAGTGATTTTGCCTAAGAGGATATAAACTGAGTTCAGCAAGTTGTGTGATCCAGGCTCTCAATGTCATGTTTTCTTTATTACAACATCAGAAGACATGACAGTGCTGTGGCCTTCCCTGGCTGTAATTCTGCAGTTTCACCTCCAGAAACAGCCCGGCCTCTCTGGCATCACTGCCTCTACCTATATTCTTGGGGGTATATCTGTCTACGGCCCTGCCATTCTCTTCCAGCTCAGTCATTCCCATCTTCAAAACATTTACCAGGGATTAGCTTTCTTACTTATTTACCACATTTCTATTATAATTGTGCTCACAACCCTGGTCTTTGGATTGACACAAAATAGATTAAGGATGAAGAAAATAAAGGTGTGAGCCCAAAGCAGGATTCTAGGAAGCCCAGCTGATTTCATTTCTTCTGATCGTCACCTCAATTCACCTTGTTTATTAAAAAGTACTAATCAGGTTTCTTAGGTCAACAGTCTGAATTAGTCTAGGAAAGTCTCTGGAGTTTGAAAGGGCACCTTCCCATAGAGTCTGCCTCCAAATGTTGCGAGATCAAGTGTTCTCATGGGATTGCCTCAGGGAAGGCCTTGAAAAAAGACACTAATTCTTGGATTCCACTGATGACAAGAGAGAACACACTAACCTCCCACTCCACCTGCTCCTTTCTGGTCAAGGTGAGGAGGTGAGCAAACCGACTCTCAACACGGCCTGTGAACCAGGTTTGCTGGCCTTGGCCAGGAACTTCCTTTGGTGGGCCCTGGATTCGCAGGGCCTTCCCCAAGTCAGGGTTCTGCCTCTTTACAGGCTTCCTGGGAGAAAAAGACTTGCTTTGCAAGGGGATAATGTTGGGTTTGAAATCCCATCTCTGTTCCTTGCAGATGCATGTTCAGATTACTTCACTGCTCCAGCTCCGGTTTCCTCATCTGCTAAACAGGGCTAATAGCTACTTCACGGAGCTACGAAGATTATGAAAGCCTTATAAACATTAGTGACTAAGCATACAACTAAATTTATTTTCACTGGGGTGTGAATGCCTATTAGGATTTACCCTCCAAGGATATCTGCATACAAATGATGCTCAAATTAGTGGAATGTTTATGTGGCATCAGAAGTTAAGGAGTCCTGTGACTTCCTCCCGTTGGCTGGAAGGACTGGAGCCACATCTGCCACCCTTCTGCAAGGCGCATTCTGCCACAGTGTCCCAACTGGCTTTCCCTGCACTCTCACTTAAGTATTTTGCCTTGAGCAGCCCTGGGCAGCAATGAACGTCCCCTTCCTGGGACAGAAGGGATGCTAAACAGGCATAGATGGGCCTGTGTGCAGACAGGTGCACCTCTGAGACCACCAGGCCTCTACTCAGCTCTGACATCAGTGGGGTGTGGAGAAATGAAGAAGATGCCATCCTTGCAGGGGCAGTGTCAGGGTCCAAACTGGTAAAAACCACTGAAGGTCAAGCACAGGGCAAAAGAAGGCAGCCCATCAGAGAACTCTTAGCACTGCCTACCACATTAGGCCCTACCAACCTGAAGACACATGTTAGACATGCAAATACTTAACAAAACAAGACATGGGACAATAAATAAGTCACAGAACCACCAATGATCCTTTCACTGTTCAGCCAAAGGCCTCCTCTGTAAACACTCTATGCTGGGCACACCTTTGGATGCATGATGATAAAAAGACATTTCTACTGCACATTCGAATTTTTGAGGTGCTAACACATGCATGATACAACTGAATTCTTGATACAAATCTGTGCAGAACATAGTCTAATGCCCATTGAGAGGTCGGGAAATTGAGGCTCAGGGAAGGAGGGTGCCCTGGGTCATAGTTATTAAATGGCAGAGCTTGTGCCGAAGCCAACCGGTTCACTCATTCATTCATAAAATGGTACGAATTTTTCAGAATTAATTTTGATGCAGTTTGGTATGGATGTGCCACCCTTTGGAAAGACTGGCATTTAGAAAGTTCTGTGTGAATACTAAATACTACACTTCCCACCAGGATGAGGTTTATAACAGAGACAAATTCTCCAGAACTAATTTTCAAGGAGAAAAGAAGAAATGCACTTCAAGCAAGAAAATCGGGTGTCTGGGAAGGTTTCCAGCCGGGAGATTTCCAGCAGGACTTGAAAAGACTTGGTCCATCCTGCATTAGAACAGATAGTGGGAGTTAGGGAGGAGGTGGCCTTTACTCATTCCTCCCCATGCTAGTTACCTCAGAGGACACGGGAGGGGAAGACATGGGGCTTCTCCAGGAGAGAATAACTGTGTGGATTCTTCATTTTAAAAGAGACAACAATGTAGCATAAGTTCTTTTGTTCTCTTTTTCCTCCCCAAACTCAGAAACCATGGCTGTCCTGACAAACAGCTTAGAGTTAGACTACATATGATGCATGAGTATCCTAAGGGCTCCTGACTCCCAGGGAGATAGTCTGGTCTTCTAGAACAAGCTTCCTTTAGCCTTCTCCACTGGTAGCATAGAGGTGATGATTCTCAAATTTTAGAGGGGACAGGGTGAGAGAGATTCAGGAGGAGCATGTGGTATTGTCCCCTCAAGATGAGACAGAAAACACCTTTGGGTGCCTGAACATGAAACAGCATGGTTTGTTCGTTCATCTGACAAAAGTCTACTGAGTGCCAGAGACTGCCCCAAGCTCTGGGGCATAGCAGTGAACGAAACAAGGCTCTTGCTCTCAAGGAGCTTACATACTGGCCTGGGAAAGAGACAATAAGCAAGCAAGATAAAGCTAATGAAAGCTGGGGCTGCTTTTTAAGACAGAATGCAGAAATGGCCTCTTTGAGAATGCTGTCACATTGTCATTTTAAGCAAACAGTCGCATGACGTGAGGGAGAGAACTGCATGGCTATCTGGACGCAGTGTTCCAGGCAGAGGCGGCAAGCAAGGGCAAAGGCCCTGGGTGGGAAGTGCTTCGTGCATCTGAGCTCTGCCTGGGAAGCGGCAGCCCAGCAGCGGACAGAGCCTGTGGGCCCTGGAAGCCATGCTGAGAGGACCCCGGTACTTGCTGTGCAGTGTCTATGTGCCAGAGAAAAACGTCATGAGCCCTGCTTTCACAGGGGCTGCTTATGATTATCAAAGGATGACAAAGGAGGAGATGAGTCCAGGACACCGTGGTAAGTGCTAAAAGGCATTTGGAGGAGCTGAGGGCTCAAGAAAGGGCTTCCAGAGGAGATGACACCGAGGCTGGAAGGAACAGTTGTGAAATAAGCCAGAAGTCAGCTGTGTTCTGGAGCCACTTTCGCCCTTTTCCCATCTCAGTCAGATCCTTGGATATTTCTGAACTTCAGCTCCCTTGTGTAAGAGATGAAACAACAATACTTGTTCTCTGAACAGAAAACAAGGTCAAAGGTGTGAAGGTCTTTTCCAGAGAGATGTAAAATACTGCTACCATCTCCCCACAGTACTTTCTCTTCCTACACACCTGTGACTGTGTGTGAGTGAACCCCGCTGGGTGCACAGGCTCCTAGCACCTCTGCTTGCACCCACTAAAGCTGGTAAAGACCTAGGAGCCAGGCTTCTTGGCCCACAGCCTGGTTGCATTCTGCGGCTCTGATGCGTCCTGGGGCTCTCGGTGGTCTGCTGTAGCATTTCCTCCGCTGGTTGACTAGAATTGCTCAGACACGTGTGCAGACTCCTGTTTGCTTCTGGGCTCCTCATCCTCTCTGACCAGAACCAGAGATGGGATCCTGCCCCTGCTTTCCAGGCCCTAGAGAAGAGCTGCCCACTGGGCTGCAGGTGCTTGGTCACCCTGCATTGCTGTTTGTCTGCATTCAGGAGGGGGATGCTGTTCCCACATAAGCTGGGTTTGGCTCTGTCCAGGGCAGCATTTCTCCATAGCGATAGGCGCTCAGCCAGGGAAAGAGAAGCGTCTGCCCTCTCTATAAAGAAGGTACTTTTGAGGAGTAAATTTCCATCAGCAGATTGGCAAGGTCATGGCTTAAAACCAAACAACCCCCAACAACGAAAGCCAGATTGCAGGGTGATCCACATGCCCTCTTCTGGAGTTAAAAAGTTCTTTTTCTCTAGGACCCTTCAGAAAGAAGACTCTATTTTCACTAACCACAAGGCTTTAATGGATTTCATCTTCCAGTGTTATGTTCTCCAATCAGGGTTGTCCTACAGTGACCTTATCCTCTTCGGCTGAAAAATCCCCTTTCAACTTACAGGAAAACACTGGCTGGGTTCAAGTGCTGGCTGTACTCTCTGACCTTGAGGACTCCTTTGGCCTCAACAACAATCTGTAAAATGGAGGATAACGAACAGGTGACCTTAAGGTCCCTTCCAACTCCAGCCTTCTAGGATCCCATGACCCTTTGTTTCTAATGGCAGCATCCTGCCATCTCTCTTGGCTGAGGAGTCACCACATCTCTTGATGCTGACCTTGACTTCTGCCTTTTAAAGTAACAAATGAAGCCTATAAACACTAAATAAAATATTGGTGTTCTCCTACTTTGACAACTATATCATTATATCTGGAAGATCAAATTCAAATTTAGCATTTTCAGACCCCCAGAGCTCTGTGTTACACTATGGTCTCTTTCTGCCTTTTCCTCCCTAGTTTAAGGAGACACACAATTTCCCCAAGTAGAATTCTTGTTGAATTCCAGTAGAATTCAAAAATCCTGTTCAATAATCCCCGAATAGAATACTTGTCTAATTTTGCATTTTGTATCTTGTGGGACATGTAGTTTGTTGTTGCTGTAAATACAACAGCAGACTAATGGACCTCCAAATAGCATGTTTTTTTCTTTTTCTTTTTCTTTTTGCAAGGGGATGAGTATCAGTTGTGAGGTATATTTTCCTTTCTTCATTTAGACAATCAGCTGTTAGTCTTAGCACCCCCATACCACATTTCCTCCTCAGCAGAAGCTGCTGTTTCTCCTATCCATTAATTTCCATGTGAAAAGTACAGCTACTAGGGCCTCCATTTCATTACAGTTTTAATGGCACGTATTTTTCTATGGATATGTGCTTTGTTAGTATAAGTTTCTGTCAAGAAGGCAGTTAGTTGTTTTATTCAAGGCGGGAACGGCAGACCTGTGGGTATGTAGGTACATAGAAGGCACTGGAGGTCTCATTGGTCTGAAAGAATGCACTTTAAATTTCTAAAGGGTTATGGTACATTCTGCACCTTCTTCCCAGATGAATTGAGGCCCAGGGGGTGGACACAGCAGGGCTTCTGGGTGTCTGAGAAGAGCATAGAGGTTGAGTCGAGTGGGGTCTAAAAGACAGAGTCAGGAGCACAGCTGGACTGGAAAGCCAAGCAGGCAGTCCCGCAGAACTGCTCACCTTAAAAATCCGGGCAAGGGTGAGCAAACCTGACATGATGCAATTGGGAGGGCAGGGGTGCTGGGTTCAGACTAGAAGGAAGGAGGTAGAACTGAGGTGGTCCTTCGAAGCAAGCCTCATGGACTCTATAAGAGAACCGAAGCTCCAGCCATAGAGACAAAGGTAGAAAGGAAACGTAGAAAGGAAAGCAGGCCTAAGTAGGACCACTGGGAGAAAGTTACACAGAAGCAGATTCTGCCTTCACTGAGAACCTGCTCACAGACAGGAGCCTGGATGGTGTGGGTTGCCTCCTTAGATGGCAGGCTCTTTGCAGAATACAGATAACTAGGAGTTAGGAACTTGTTGAGAGTTTTCAGCATCAAGGGCACAGTGGGACTCTATGATTGCTAAGATCCCTTTGAGCTCTAAGGGTCTGAAATTCCATGAGATTTTTTAAAAGTCTCTACCAAGATACCTATCTAATGTATAATTTCAGTTACTCACATAGCAAATAAAAGACCAATAATTTCACATACTAATAGGTTTTGTCTTCACAAGATAAATCATATAACTGTGTTAGAAATAACCTTATGTGTCCTTTAGCCCAGCGCTTGACAAACTGTGCCCTGTCGCCTGTTTTTATATCAATTACTAAAGTTTTATTCAAACACAGCCATGCTCAAACATTTATATATTGTCTTTGGCTGTATTTGTGCTATCATGGCAGAGTTGAGCGGCTGCAAAAGAGACCATACAACTCACAAGGCCTAAGGTACTTATTCTCTGGCTCTTCAGAGAAAATGTTTGTGATCCTTTGATGTATTCTAACCCCCTATTATACAGATAAAAAAAAAACTGAGGCCTTAGTTAAGGGCTTCCTCTGAGTGAGCTAGGTGCTGATTGACTTGTGGCAAGAACCATGACACTCGACACCCAGGCCTTTGTTTCTCCACTTGGCTCCCAGTGTCCCGTCCCCGGCTCCTCGCTGATGTGCACCTCTTCATCAAAGACAAGTTCAAAGACAAGAACTCATTTGGCTCCCCAAGTCCCTCTCAGCATTAGCATTCACCTTCTGTTTTCCAACAAAAGGACACATTTACAACTGTCTCGAGTTCAGCTGGAAAACCCTTTTCACAGGTTTCCAGGGAAATTACTCCAAGCAGCCCTGATGGGCTAAAATGATTTTAACACACCCAGTTGTCTTCAGTTCCTTCAGTGGCTTCTGCTACAAACAGCAACACATATGAGTACCTTATATTTACCTTCCTTTGACATGAGAGATTCCAAAGGAGATGATGCACAGGGTAAAAAACAAGCCCTATCTACCCACAATCACATTTAAAGAACAAACAGCCAATCTGAGGCTCAGAGGGGGCCCCTGCTTTCTGTGTGGGAGATTTCCCAGAGAGACAAGAATCAATCAGCCCATTAGCATGCTCTACATTTGTCCAAGAGAGTATCAATTGAAAGCTGACCCCACTTTAACCCTTCTTCCAGCTGCCTCCCTAAAAGAGCTGTTTTCTTCCTCTTTGCCATCTATAAGCCTTTATAGTTTCTGCATTTTCACTTCTACTACACATCTTTCTTGGACAGATAGGAATGAATATTCATCCAAGAGATTAAAGCGCATCAGCAGTTCTAACATAAGTGGTCAAGAGAATAAAGGACTCGTGTCGTAAGTAGCCACGAGACTCCCTGAAGCCCTGCCAAGGCGATACGCTGAACATGTGCGTGGTTCCCCGGGCCCACAAAGCTTTTGCCCAGCTCAGATGCAAGCCTGAATTTCAAGGGTGACATTTCCAGCCAAAAGAGGGCAGCTAAGCATGAGGAGAGAAGATGCGTCAAGAGAGGCAGCTCTGTTTGGGGCTCAGCCTGTGGATCTACTGTTCCTTGTGCCTCGGAATTCAGCCCACTCCCTCCCATAAAGTCAGCTTCTCACAGCTTGAAGAAGATGAAAACCAACAAGGATTGTGTGAGGCACTGGGTAGGCTGCTGAGAATCAAAGATAAATAAAGTCCTTGTCTTTACGTTTATTGAGAGTCTATCTGTGCCAGGTGCTGTGCTGGGGGCTTTACATATGCCATTTCTTTAAATCCTCATATAGCCATAAGGTCAGCATTGTTTTCCTTATTTTATACACATAGCACCCACAACTCAAGAGAAGTTAAGTAACTGGTCCAAAGACACACAGCAAGTTAGTGGTGGAGCCAGGCATTTGAACTCACGTGTGTGCCTGTGTGCTTTCCATCAGACTGCACCACATCCAAAGCCTGGAGGCTTTCCTTCATCACAGTTATGGCCTGACTATGCCATGCCCACTTAGCAGGGTGCCCAGCAACTGCAGGAACACGGGTCGAGGCTCAGGTGCATTCAGTGTGCTGTATGTCATGTTGAAATGAGAGCATGTTGAGCTGAAGATCATTTGGAGAGGGGAGGCAGAAGAGTAAAATGAGAGAAGCACAAACCCAATTTGTGTGGAAATACAGTTGTTTGTGTTGGTGTCAATCATTTGGATTGATCGTGGCTGGTGAGCACTCCAGATGTACAGTCAACAGTGCTTGTTTGGATAACAGGGGTCCTGAAGAGGGGTCCCTGCGGACTACAGCAAGGGAGGCTGAATATAGCAAGAACACAAGCTTCCAGCAGAATCTGAAGTGAGGTGGGTGGATGAAAACAGGAAGAGCTAAGAGCTGTCCCCAAGAGCAGGAGTGAGTGGTGAGCAGAGGACCTCCACAGTGAATTCACAGTTAACCAGGGACAATGGATGAATGTGCTAGGCAGGAGCGGTCTGCCTGACTCCAGAACCCTGGCCATATCTGCAAACACCATTTGTCTTGTTCTTTACAGCTAAGATTCCAACACTTTCCCCTTCATCCACTTAGCCAAAGCGAGTAGAGGAAGAAATGTGAAGATAAGTCAATATAGTAATAACTATTGCTTCTAGGCGCTGGTCAGCAGAGCTTCAGCTCAGAGTGACCTTTCTTGATCTCATTCTTTGCCAGCAAGATTATCATCACCAGGTACACTCTTTAAATATGCAGAGCCTTGGGCAATTTTTTTTAAAAAGCCCACCTATCATATGACTAAATATTTAAGTTACAAATCAAGCCTACAAATGCTAAATAAAAGACATGTTATGCTATGGTGGTAAGGGATGGCACACATCATTGTGGACCTCATCAAGGTCCAAAAGGGGCCACATGCATATGGTCCTGGGGACTTCAGCGTCCCACCATGGGTGTGTAGCTGTGGTGGGACATTTAAGTCCTTAGGACTAGGCTCTGTCCACACCCTCAGCCTCAGTCACTCTTGGACCCCTGAGGGTTCACAGGGTAGTGGAGCCCACCCTCAGGAGCTAAACCCAAGGGCAAGTGTCCACACAGGTTCTGGGAACTCTAGACTGTCTAAGCAGGGAATTCCAGGGTCCTGGCTACCACTGAAGAATGGTCTAGAAGGAGGGGTATGAGCCTGTGATTTGGCCCTTCAGAGCTCCATACCCTGTGGAAATGGATATAAGAGAGGGTCAGAGCAGGGCCCTCTAAAGCATGGGTCCCAAGGCAAGAGGCTCTGAGTGGTAATGACCTTTGATAGCACCGTGTACTAATAATGCTTCTAATAAAACCATGTGCCAAGGTTTAGCTGTGCTAAGCATTTTGCATGTGCCAATTCTCCTAACAACTCTATGAGGTAGGTACTATTACTACTGTTATTCCGCAAATGAGGAACCTGAAACAGAGAGCAGGTAAGCAACTTACCCAAGGTCCTAGGTGATAGAGCCAGGTCATCTGGCCGCAGGTCCTCTCTCCTACTGACACCACCATGTCCCCTCTACACACTGCAGGGCCCACCTTCGAGGCACATACTGGCTTATACAGCAGCCTCCCAGAGCTCAGCCCTGAAGTCAACTCCCAACCAGGCACTACGAATTACCTACTGTGTACTCATGGCCTATATTCATGAACATCTGGGACAACTCTTCATTACATCTCCACACCTCTTGACTGCTTTGCTGAATCACAGATTAATTCCAAGATCTGCCCAGTAGGTTTGCTGAAGCATCATTTTGGAGTTGGAAGTGAGTCAGAAGATGGCTTTCTTTTCTTGCCTCAGCCAGGATAAGGAATGAAATCATCCCTAGGGGCAGGGATAAGCAAACTCCGAGGGCATTGGTGGTTTGATGCCACAGCTGATAATCAGGAGTAGGCTGCTCTGCCCAGGGCACAGATCTGCCTGAAAGCAGGAGAGATGGAAAACATCCCAGATTAGTGGGGTTTCTAGCAGCCAGTGACAGCAGCTGCCCTTGAATTGGGAGAAAGTATAAGCCAAAGAAAAGAGACCTCAGTTCTCTTGAAAGCTTCAGCCACCTCTATCTAAATCAGAGAACAAATGCCAAGGAAAACACCATCAGCTTGATATTTATACATGTTTATAAAGCTTATTTTCCAACATTATGTAAGCTAACTCAAATCTCAGATATTAATAGGCCTCAGAATAGAGATTTGCTACAACCCACTCACAAATGCTTAAAGAAATCCTTCCAAATGTGGAAAGGGCATCGTGTGAATCACCCTGAATCTGGGTTCAAATCCTCATTCTCTTAGCAGCTGTGTGGTGCTGTACACGTTATTTGATCTCTCTGAACCTCAACTTCTTAGCTGCAAAATGGGGATGGAAAATAACCAACAGGATTGAGAGAATTCGATGAAATAACATGTAAATGCTCTGGTATACAAAATATGCTTTAAAAACATTATTTCCCCCCTTCTTTGGCCACTTCCAGCTTCTACTCCTCCCTCCCGGGAGCCTCTGTTCTTGGGTTCTCTTTAGGATCTCATGGAGTGGGTTATTCACAGCTGTCTGGGGCCCCATTTTTGTATGGGGGAAACGTGGTGGGGTTGAGAGCTCCAGGACGAAGGTATAAAAACAGCAGAGAGCAGAGCCTGCTTTTGATCAGTGGCCACTCTAAGAAAGGCAGGAAGCTAGATAAATACATTTAAAAGGCAGGGACAGCAGAGCAGCAGGGGGTAGATCCCAACATGGAAAGGTAATGGTGTGATGCAGCAGAAAGGCTTTGGTTCCAAGTGGAGAACAGACGTCTCTGGCTGCCTCTGTCAGCTGCCTCCTTCTGGGTCTTGACCTTTCAAAGCCAGGCCAGGCCTCCCACACCTCGACCACCTGTAGCTGGTTCAGGGGCTCCAGGCTGGGCTTCATGGGTAGACACACAGCTGACTCAGTCTCTGGCTCTGTCTGCTCTTGGCCACCTTGCGGCTCCCATAACTGTGTTTCTCAGGTCAGTCCCTCTTTTCCATTCCTACTTCAGTGACCTCAGGTCAGGCCCTTGCCACTTCTCTCCTGGACAACAATGACAGCCCTTCACTGGTGTCCTTGTCTCCAGACTCTCTAATTCATCCTCCACAGTGCTGTCAGAGTGATGCCTCTAAAACAAACAACGATTCCAATTTAATATCCTTCAATGGCTACAGAGGATGAAATCCAAGCTCCTTAGTCTACATTTTCATTTGAAAATGTCGGAAACCAACTTGAAGAAGCTCAGATTAAGAGTGAACAAAAAGATTTACTGGTAGGATATGGGCAAAGTTCCTAGCAGAAAAGAACTATAAGAACTGGGCAGTTCCTGGGATCCCAGGGGCCAGAGCAGGGGCCTTCTCCATGGGGTGAGGAAGAGGCATGTAGGGGCCGACAACCACACTCCTCCAGCAACATGCCACAACATGCCATGAGGGGCAACCTGGATTCTTCCTCCCCAGCTCCATCCTGGGTGAGCATTATGATTGGCCAGCTTGGGTTGCATGCCAATCCCTTGGTAATTATTGCAGCCAGTAGAATGGGGAATGTGATTGGTACTTGGGTCCCAGGCCTGGGCTTAGTCCCAAGTGGGAAGAGGAGGAGTAGGATCTGGGCTGCAGAAGCCAGGAGAAGGTGCTGATGAGGACAAAAGGCCCCCACGATCTGACCCTGCTTTGGCCTCATCACTCACTATGCCCCACTGGGAGGCTGCCACAGCAACACCAATCTCCTTGCAGTTTCCAGCACACACCAGTCTGCGTTACGCCTCTAGGTCTGGCTCACAGGTTTCAACACCCTTTTTCTGGAACATCCTCTGCACCTTCTTTGCTTGGGTAATGCCTAGTCATCCTTTCAGATTCAGTTCACAGTTGCTTCTCCCCAGAATCCTTCCGAGAGCTCTTAGGCTAGATTGCTTCTTTTTGGGCTCTTAGCATACCTGTGTGTCTTCATTGTAGTTACTATGAGATAACACTCAACAATGAGAATGATAACAAAAACAAACACGCAGCACTTACTATACGCCATGCACTGTTCTAGGCACTTGGCATATTTTAATTCATTTGCTCCCATAACAACACTATGAGGTGGGTACTACTACTAGCAAGTAGAGCTTGCTTTATTGAAGCAAGGAAACCGAGGCACAGATAATTTATGTCACGTGCCTGAGATCACAGAGTTATAAGTAGCAGAGCCAAGTTCAAATTTAGGAAGCATAGCTCTGAGTTCTTCTTTAGAAGTAATTTAACAGGCTTCAGTCTACCCGGCTAGGCTGTGAGCCTTCCAGGGCAGATACTGTGACAGCCATCCTCGCACTGCTGGTGTTGGCTGAGTCCCTCAAGAAACATTGTCTGACAGGACTGAACAGAACCTCCTCTGTTGGGCATCAGTACCCTATACACACCAGGTCACCTCTGAGAAATGTCTCTTCCCAACTCAGCTACACTTTCTCTCACCAACTTGTTTCCCATTCTTTAAGCGAATTTGGCTTCTCCTATGGTCAACCAAGACGTGCCGGCATTGAGCTCTCACAATTGCAGTACTTTTCCATGTATAACTTGATAAGGCCTATGTTGGGGTGTGCATGCACTGGAATGATTTTCACCCAGAGCTGATTTTCACCTATTAACTAAATTGAGCTAATCCCCTGAGTTCAGCTTCTTTTTCCTACAGTTGTGGGACCAAGCGCCAGGCTGTCTTTCCTTACATAAGCCACTGACTCACTGTCTTTCCTTAAATAAGCCATTGGATGCCCCTTGACTCAGTTTCTCCAGTTGCATATTGAGGCTGACTCTAATTACCTGCCTCAACGGGCCTTGGAGCTCAGTATGACGGCCCATTTGTCTTCACTGGGAAGGCTAGTGGCAAGAGGGAGGGATTGCAACCATCATGGCCAGTCATTAAACACGGTCCATCTTCCCTGTGAGTGGGACCTGAAACTGAACTACAACCTGACAGCAAATTAATCAATGTCAAAGTCAGATACAATGACAGAAGTCTTTTACTGAGTCCTTCCTATGGGTCAGGCCTTGAGCTAAACTATTAAACAAATACAATCGTCCCTCTCATTCTGTGGGGGATCGGTTTTAGGACCAACTCAAATACCAAATAAATACAAAATACCAAAATCTGCAGATGCTCAAGTTCCATATATAAAACGGCATAGTATCTGCATATAACCTATGCATATCCTCCTGTATACTTTCAATCATCTCTAGATTACCTGTAATACTGAATACAATGTAAATGCTATGTAAATAACTGTGACACTATATTGCTTTTTGAATTTCTGTTATTTTTATTGCTGTATTGTTATTTTTAAATTTTTTTTTTAGACGGAGTCTCGCTCAGTCTCCAGGTTGGAGTGCAGTGGCGCGATCTTGACTCACTGCAACCTCTGCCTCCTGGGTTCAAGCAATTCTCCTGCCTCAGCCTTCCGAGAAGATGGGACTATAGGCACATGCCACCAGGCCCAGGTAATTTTTGTGTTTTTAGTAGAGACAAGGTTTCACCATGTTGGCCAGGATGTTCTGAATTTCTTGACCTCATGAGTTGCCTGCCTTGGCCTCCCAAACTGCTGAGATTACAGGTGTGAGCCACCATGCCCGGACCATTACTTTTAATTTTTTTTCTTTCCTGAATATATTCAATCCATGGTTGGCTGAATCCTTGGATGCAGAATCCATGGATACAGAAGGCTGACCGTCCTATCTAATTTAATCATCACAAGCCTGTGTTAATCCTTTTGACAGTTATGATTGAGTAACTGTAGATGCCAGGCTCTATGTTGGACACTTGGGAAATAGCAGTGAAAAAAACAAAGATCTCTGACTTGTATACAGACAAGCAATAAACACAATAAATGAGTAGTAAACGACAAGGTAAACTGTATAGTAGAATAGGATGAAATAGTATGGATGAAATAGTAGAGCAAGAGACTGGGAGTGCAGGTAGGCCTCATTGATAAGATGATAACTGAGTAAAAATTTGATGGAAGTGAGGGAGTTGGCCATCTTGGGGAGGGGCATTAGGGGCAAAGGTCTAAAGGTGGGAGCATGCTGGTGTGCTTAGGGAGTGGTGAGAGGGAACCGTGAGGCTGGGACGGAGTGACGATGGAGGAGATGAGGATGAGAGACAGTGAGGGGCCACATCATGTAGGGGTATAGTATGCACAATAATATGTGGTAATTATTACATTATGTAGGCTACAATATTGAGTACCAATATTAGTCCCATTTTGGGAAACTGAGGCAAAGGAATATTATGTTATCTTGTCCAAGGTGACATAACCAAGTACTGGAGCTGGAAATGCACCCACGTGGTCTCAGCTCAGAGCTTATGTGTGCATCCTAATGCTAACACATGAAAACCAAGATGTTTCATGATATCTTCCCATATCAACCAGGACCTAAAGACTCAGACATTTTTGATCTGGAAAGAATTCCAAGAGATCTCATCTAATTCTGTTGTGGTAGAAGGAACAAAAGATTTTGAGGCTGAAGTTTGGGTCTTTCTCTCTCTTACTGGGTGACATATAATGTAACCTTTCTGAATGTCAGTATCCTCACCTGAACAATGGAGAAAATCACTCCTGCTTTACAGGGTTGTGAAGACTGAAATGGGTACATGTTCAAGGGCTTTGAAAAGTGCTGGCAGTTCCTCTTTCATTTCCTACCACTTCCCCAGCTTTTGGCAGCTGCAATCACTGAAAATCCATCTCCAAGTTCAATTCTGCCCCAGACAGAGACTGCATATATATTGGCTGCCTCCACTCCAATCGTCACCAGTCCAGGAGGGAGCTTGGAATTAAGCCTTTCCTCAGACTTTGGGCAGAAGGGTTTACCTGCGACTATGGAGGACCACCTCCCTTTTTGTCTCTACATATGGAGAGTCCAACTTCCTTCCAGGAGACTAAGGATCTGGTGCTCGAGGAGTCTGACCTTGAGACTCTGCAGTCACATTTCTACCAGTTGGAGCCTATTATATGTGCTCACAGCTCTGTTTAAAGTGTTAGACACATATTAGGTGCTCAATAAACAGTTATTGATAAGAGTACTAGTAGAAATGCAATTTGTTGCTACCAAAAATGTATTGCCAGTTTGAACAGATGTTGGTAAGGAAAACTTGGTGATGAAGAGAGAAAGACAAATCTAGTTCAAAAATGTGTCTGACTGCTACTGTGTGTGTGAAGCAGGGGGAGGGAGTGGGTCCAGTGAAACAAACACACCAAGGTCAGAGAGCACACAGACCACCTGCTGAGGGTAACCTGAAGGCTAAGGATGGTACCAAGATCGTATCTCATCTGTAATAGCCCTGGTCCATCAGGTGGCAAATGGACCCACACATAATTACTTGGCATGCACCTATGATTATTTTAGAAGTAGCCAGTATAAAATACAGAGCCACCACATCAGACAAGGTATTTTGCTATTTGACGAAAACCACCTATGAAACTGGCCTCAGTAGTATAAGCTTTATTGTAGGAGCACTGGAAAACTTACAGGAAATAAAAGCCTAAAACACAGGAAGTGAAGGAAATGTGGAAGCTGAGAAATAGAAGACCTAAGGTAACAAAAGGAATTCTGACACCCTATTATCTATGGGAGCTAAACTTGTCTTCTTTGCAGTTCATCTCCTTTAATTCCTCTTTTATTAATTAATTCATTCATTTTACACTTTTTCCATTAATTTTATATGTTTATTTCATTCCTCCGTTATTTATTCCTCACCCCACAAAGCTCATAATTGAGCCCTGAATGGACTGGAGAAAGCCTGCGGCAAGAGAAAGACGGATGCAAAGGGCCGTGGCAGAAGTCGGCCAAGCAGACAGAGCCTGGGCTGGCAGTCAGGTGCCTGGTCCTTGCGCTGGCACTGAATCACATCCTCCTCCTCTGCCCTCTGTCCCTTATAAGGTAGGCAGTTAACACCTGCATGATTTTCACTATGATAACTGAATGTGCTAATGTTGGTGACAATGCCTAATAGTGAAAGGCTATCCACATGTAAATCACTGTTCTTCGGTTATAAGTTGGAGAATAGAGGAGAGGAGGTTTCGCAGCTGGATACCACTGCCAACATTCACAAGCTGGAGCCAAGAAAGGTCTGGTCTTTGGGCATCTCTTTCCACTTTCCCACTGGGAGAGAACATGGCATTAAGTCTATGAGAGACAGTGGGGGAGACAGGGTGACTAGGTTCCCTATGACAGACCCACCCACTCACGGAGCATCTCTGGCTGGTTAGTAGATAAATAATAATGACCAAATATGTATGCAGGGTAGAAGACGGATGGGTGTCCTGGGAGCCATCACTTTGATTGTCCCTTCTTAGATGCATTTAAGGATCTCAATATCATAATTGCATAGAGTGCTGGAATGAAATAATAGAAAATGTGGGAGGAGGTGAACCAAGGTTCATAGGAGGAAAAATAGAGCAAAGTTGGGTCACCAGCTGGGGGTACAAGATGCGAATGTGACTGAGCTGTCCCTGGGAACACAAATGTAGGGATCCTGCTCACACCCTCGAGTCCAGGCTATGCTTCTCTGTCTGGGTGTGTGAACAGTGGCAGAGGGCCCAGCTGTGCCAATTTGGTGCTCAGAGCCCCTGCTGTGGGTGCACTCCTGTGTATATAGATTTAGAGCATCCCAGTGTATTGTTAGAATATTAAGAAAAAGCAGCATATGGCATGTGCTCTGCATGCAATTCTGCTCCTGCTGTTAACTTAGTTAAATCCAAAGTCTGATTCTTTCTGCTTATAAAAAGGTGCTTTGCACAGGAACGAAAGCCCCAGGCTGAGTTTCTTTTCTTTTTTCTTAAGGACTACATAGTCCTCAAATGATAAATGGATTCAAGAAGCCCATTTCTGCAATAAACAAAGCAGTAAGCAAAGGCTCACGTGCCTTTTCTCCTAGGAAGTGTGTGAGACCTTTTCAGGCATGACTGTGGATGAATTTAGGAAACCCTCAATTTCATGTTTTACCTTGGCCCTTCTCCAGTGCTCAGACTTCTTGAGTCCTGGTTCCCCCTCTTGCCTTCTCCTGTTCTATTCTGGGAAACCCTCGTCTTGGAGCTCCAGAGTAAAAATTGTAGTCCTCTCCTCTCCTCCCTTTTCTTCACCCTCACAGACCCTGCACTTTCTCTTCCATTAACCTCATCCTCCCTTCTCTCACCACGATGGCTCTATTCAGGTCCCCCCGCCACTTTGTGCTGGCCTCTCCTTACTTTAATCCATTGTCACATGACCCTCTTCAACACAGTGATGGCCATGCATGTCACTGCTAAATTAGAGACCATGTGCACATTAGGTAATCCAAGGCTTCGTAGACTGACCACAGGGTCCTATCTCTTGCTACCTTCTCATCTAATCCTGTGTGCTTTCTACCCTGGGTCACACTGCTCCCTCTGATTCAAGCCTCTTCACGCTATTTGGTGAAAATGCCTAGTCACCCTGCCCCACCCAATGTCTCTCACAGACTCAATGCCATGTTCCCTCCCAGTGGGAAAGTGGAAAGAGATGCCCGAAGACCAGACCTCCCTTGGCTCCAGCTTGTGAATGTTGGCAGTGGTATCCAGCTGTGAAACCTCCTCTCCTCTGTTCTCTGACTTATAACCAAAGAACAGTGATTTACATGTGGATAGCCTTTCACAATTAAGCATTGTCACCAAATACCTGAAGGGGCTTCAGTAGTCCATCTCTGTCTACTGAAATCCAAATATCACCTACTCTGTGAAGTGGTTCCTCTCTGACACCTGAGCACACCTTTCTGGTCTTAGTCATTTCTGTGCTTAAATATTCCTCCCATGAGAATTTGTCACCCATGATAATAGGCACTGCTACATACCTTTGTGGCTCTCCACACACAGTAAACATCAAGCGCATTACAAAAGGAGAAACTTACCTGAAGTGCACGACATGAAGCATGGACATAACAAGTCACTTGCTGGACTATATAGAGATGTGGATATACTATATTGTTTCTTCTTTCTGCTTCTACATAAGTATGGACAATCAGAGAAGACTGTAACACCAGAGGAGGAGGGAGACAACCAAGATGTTTTGTATTTTTACACAGTTACCTAATGTATCCTGCTAATCCTATGAGTTAATCTGGGCAGTGGCTCTCAACTGGGGGCAATTTTGCCCTTCAGAGGACACCTGGCTATGTCTGGAAACAATTTTGGTTGTCACAGCTGGAAGGTACTACTGGTATTTAGAGGGGAGAGGCTAGGTATGCTGCTATAAGGACAGCCCTCCACTGCCACTCCAACAAAGAACTAACCAGGCCAAAATGTCAAACTTATTAATTAAAATGAGTATATTAATCCAATTGAAAAAACAAACGCACAAACAAGTGAGGTGGCTTGTCCAAGACAGAACAACTATTTAAGTGGGAGATACAGGGCTAAACTTGAGTTCCCCGACTCCCAGACCTGTGCTTTTTTCCTGCATCGTCTGGACGTCTGCATAGCCAGACACTGTGACAGAACTGAGAAGAAACACAACCAACAAAGAAGCTGTCATTACTAAGCTTGGCAAATGTCACAAGGCTGTGGGCCCAGGTAGAATTACTCAGTCTATCAGCACCTCACCTATGTGCTTTTCTTTTTGAAACAGGAGTCTCATTCTGCTGCCCAGGCTAGAGTGCAGTGGTGCAATCTCAGCTCACTACAACCTCCACTTCCCAGGTTCAAGTGATTCTCCTACCTCAGTCTCCTGAGTAGCTAGGACTATAGGCGTACACCACCACGCCCAGCTAATTTTTGTATTTTTAGTAGAGACGGGGTTTCATCATGTTGTCCAGGCTGTTCTCAAACTCCTGACCTCAAGTGATCTGCCTGCCTCAGCCTCTGCAAGCGCTGGGATTACAGGTGTGAGCTACTGCGCCCAGCCCCCTAGGTGCTTTTTAATACTGCCTCCAAATTATGTTAAGACAATGAGAGGCAATGTCAGAAGCTTATCAGGCAGCTAAGGCCTATCCCAGTAGGCCAGGCAGAACTGCTCCAGAGTTGAAGCAACTCCACTGGTCCATGCTAGAGAGGGGGTTAAAGGAGAGCAAACTACCTCACTGGAGTGGGCGGCCGAACCCTCCAGCAGACACTGACTTTACTGAGACCATGCAACGGCAAGGTTAGTTTTCCTGGTTCAAAGAGCTGTGATGAAGTCTGGGAAGCAGCCCAAGGAGAGTAGATATCCTTGTGATGGGAATAACATGGTGGGAAATGTAACACCAAGCCTTCCTTGGTTACTGAATCCCTTGACTCAAGAGAGCAGAGCGGTAGCAAGCTGGCAAGGAGGAGGAGGGGCTTAACAGTCACAGATCACAGACGCCATTTTTCCTGAGCATTTGGGCCCAAGTCCTAAAACCTACCACCTGCATGAGAGCAGTGGGGTGGAGGGCTGGGGAGGACTGATGTGGACAGGAGAACTTCGGGGGCACAAGCACATCCTGAAGTCTGCAAGGTAGCCATGTGTGTCTGTGAGAAGTCCTATCTTAGGGGGTGCTCTGGTGGGAAGAACTGGGCTGCATGAAGAATAAAATTAGACCCATTTGGGCTCAAGATGAGGAAGAATGGGGATAATTACCTAAATTGGCACAAAGTTCCATGTCATTGGGGTTCAGATAAGTCAGGTTTCTTCTAAAAACACTGAAGGAGTTCCTAATTGGGAACCCCCAAGGTCCTGCTATGTTTTATGAAAGAAAAAGTGAGGTTACATGGCCAGGCACTAGTTGCAGGGCCTGAGCTGAAGACCCCAGCAGCAGGGCTGTCTAGGGTGGGAGATGGAACTTGAAAAAACCCTGCCCTCACATGGCAGAAGACCTAGGGCTGAAGACCCAGGTCTTAAATCACAGTGATAGTGGTGTAGGTGCATTGCTCTCCCTCTGATGAAAGCTGTTGACTTCAGTTGATAGAAAATTCTGCTTCAATCTGAGACTGAATGTCAGGAAGGCCAAAAAGGGCAAGGCCTAGCCAACACAGTGAAACCCCGTCTCTACTGAAAATATAAAACCTAGCTGGGCATGGTGGTGTACACCTGTAATCCCAGCTACTCGGGAGGCTGAGGCAGGAGAATGGCTTGAACCTGGGAGGCAGAGGTTACAGTGAGCTGTTATCATGCCAATGTACTCCAGCTTGGGAGACAGAGCAAGACCTCGTCTCAAAAAAAAAAAAAGCAAGGCAAGGCCAAAGCATAATTTTTCTCCAATTTTAAAAACTTGTCAGCAGATGTCTCTACAGTTAGAGCTTCCAACAACGAGGGAAGGTATGAGTTATTTAAACTGGTAGGATCTTGGCAGGGCAAGGGGACTGCTGACTCTGAGAATAGCAGAGTGGCCCTCCTGTTCTGAGAACAAGATTTCTGCTACAGGTTAGACCCAAAGTTCTATTTGGCTTCCTGGAGGAGGAACAAGGGCTGAGCTCTGCACAGCTGCCTGTCCTGACCTAGCAGCTTCATGATAGTACTGGAAACTCCTCATAAGATTCCCTCTGGTCTTCCTCAAGAGCTGGTTATGGGAATTCTCAGGAGAAGAGAGGATACTTGTTATTGTGTAACTTTAGGTAGAGTTACACTTTCCTAAAGACAGATGTACATTAGAGGTACAATTTCTTAGACAAAACTAAACCTGCAATTTGCATATTCTGCCAGCAGGTGACAGTGATATGAACCAAAACACAAGATGTCTTTGCTTCATGTAGGGATCTTTCTGCAAATCCCACAAATGTGTAACTGTTAATTTCAATGATTAAAATATATGCAACTTAATATATGCAACACATTAAGTTATATGCAATATTAAAATTAAGATTATATGCAATATTAATCTGTAAAGTTGAGCAATCTTAAAAAAAAAAGAACCATAATGTGGAATAGTGAATCTGATTTTTAGTGGTTAGAAATATATTCCAATGCTAATCTCATGCCTAATTAGAGTGGGTCTTTGCACAGCTGTTGGCTTCAGGCTATGGCCTTTCTCGGGCTGTCTGCTTCAACTGCACTGGCTTCTCCTTCTCTGATGGCCACTCATGAGTTACCTACTATTGTAATTGCCCTGTTTCAGAACTCTCATTTCCTTTCCCTAAACATTATTATTTGTTGAGCGCTTACTTTATACCAGGAACTAAGCAAGATCACTTCATGCCACTAGTCTCATTTCATCCTCACCACCCCAAAAGTTACATGTACCTACCTCCATTTTACCAATGGGATATTGACAGCCAGACTGGCCTAACTCCCACACCATGCTCTCCCCACTATCTCCTTTCTCAGGTTCAGAGAAAAGGAAGTTTGGAGGTTTCCCATGCTGACAGGGAAACTGTCTCTACAACATTCATTTTCTCCTGTCAGAAGGGAGAAATGCTCTACTTTATCCTTTTAGAAAAACAAGACAAAGCAGTCCCCCACCCCACCCCACTATTCTTTTATTCTAGGGATTCCCTGAAATGAGTGTGCATATAATATTCATTTACTGATTCATAGAATTTTACTGCCAATGGAGACTTGGAGGGCATTTAATCCAACTCCCTTTCTTTGCAGAAAAATGAAACAGAAGTGCAGTGTTACCCTTAGTCAAGCAACTAGTTAGTGGCAGGGACAGGACTGGAGCTCAGGCTTCCCATCTTAAGATTGGGCTGAGTACCCCCTAATTTTTCCAAATCATTTCAGAGAGTTCTGAAGAAGTGGCCATTTGAAATACATCAGAACATTAAAATAATAATAATAGGTATAGAGGCTAAACTGGCTTAAAAAGACTGGAGCACATGAATTTAATAATACCTAAGTAGGTTAGACCAGCGTTTCTCCACTGAACATTCTGTTCCTGACTGTGGTATCATGAGGGTCACTGGAGAATATGGGGGATCCATTCATAATGATATCTTAAAACAATTAGAAAATGCCCCCTAGCGTCCTTTTAATAATCCAATTTATATCTGTCATCCATGACACACTCTAAAAGTTCGTGTCTGGAACCTATTTATAATTTCAACACATACTGTTTTTGGGAGTAATGACTTTCACTCATTTACTACCTACAGCGTAAAGTACTACTTTCTTTTATTTGTCCTAAAACTATCAAGCTCTTTGGCTCTGCTCAGCAAGGCAGGATGAGAAGCCATTATTATCTTTCACCTGAAGAATTATTTTTAAAGAAGCTAATTAAATGAAAACAGGTATGTTACTTGCAAACAGGTATGTTACAATGAAAACAGGTATGTTACTATGAAAACAGGAATGTTACAAAACAGGTATCTTACAATGAAAACAGGTATGTTACTATGCAAACACATTAATTAGGTCAATTGTGAAGTCCCTACACATTCCCTGAAAAAGTTCAGTCCACCTACAGAGGTTAATTTTCCCCAAATGACTTACAGTTGGAACTACTTCCATAGGAATTTTCTCTAAACGCCTATAGTGACATGGCTTATATTTGCCCCAGAAGAAAAAATGAAAAAAAGCAAGACCAGTGGGCAGGAATGTGTAAAGTATAAAGTATAACAGCAATGACATCTTGAAAACATATTGTTTTCAAAGTCCAAAACTCTGAAAACAATTCCTCTTTGGACAAAGGGTACACTGGTAATGATTAACCAACTCCAGTATCTAAAGCTAAAGCTGGGAGATGGCACAGCAGGAAGCATCATCCTGATGATGATTCACATTGCATTACCTGAATCCTTCCACATCAGGATTTATAACAAGAGCATGTATCGTGCACTGCTCTTTGTCTGTTTCACTAGCAATAAGTAATAAGCTTTCATTGCTCTTTGACTCAGTCCAATGGCATGAGACATGTTGGGTGAAGATGTTCTCCTTGAAGATTCAGAGAAAGGACAGAGATAGATAGGACCTTCTGAGTATTCTTTTGTAGCCAGGTGGGAAAAAGGATGGAGAAGGAACCAAGCCAGAGAGAATTCCAAATGAAGCTGTTTCCAACACGGTCTCATGGTTCTGGACTACCTCCCCCAAACACAGCACTTTTAACTTAACCCCATGACTTTGTCAACTGTGGAGGGGAGGTCTAGGCCCAAAGGCATTTCTTTCCTCTGAACTGTCCCATTCTGTGTGTGTTCTGCAAAGATGGTGCAAAGGTTAACAATCCAAGGTATTTTAGAATCAGTATAGACAGACCTATTTTCCAGAAGTTGGTTTTTGACATATTAACAAGAGATCCAGTCTCCCAAGACCTAGAAAATCCCTAGGGGTTTCTGCATTCTCAAGATGGAGCAGAAGGTACGTTGCAAGGCTCAATGCCAAAACTTTTCAAACAGCTCTTTTAAAGGGGACTTGTCACTCACCAGTCTTCTAGGTGGACTAAGTACAGTGTCTTAAACAAACCTGCCAGTAATTTGCTTGTCTGTGGGACCAGCTGGGAACTAGCAAAGGACACTGAGAATGTAACAGAACCAGGCCGTAAGAATTCTGATGCATGGAGGGTGTCAGAGATTTAATAAGAGTTCAATCTTTTAGCCATGTCTGAATTCACAGCATGGCTTTTTCCAAGAAGTGCCAAGTGCTTTAAAGATGACACGCTAATCTTCACAGAGCCTGGGTAATGGAAAGCCTGAGCCTGCAGGGACAGGGTGTGAGGGTTGGGGAAGCTGACTTCTAGCTGTGCGCTGGCCCCGTGAGCAGATCAGTGACATGGGTGACAGAGCAGCTGCCTCCAGATGCCTCATCTCTCTGCCCTCGCAGCTGCTGCTGTCCCTGCCAACTTTCACTCCAGTGTCATTATGAACCAGGATCCCTTCTTCTTCCCCTCTTTACAAAACATAACTTTTTCGATAAGTAGTGGCAAAAAATAAAGGCACCAAAGAGCAGATAAACAAGTAAAGGGCAACAGGAAGATCTACCAAAAAGAAAAAGCAATGAACTCCTGGAAGGTAATGTTAGGAGGTGAAAAAATCCACCTCTACCTGAGGCTGCAGGCTATCTTGCCCCTAACTGGGCTGGTGACTGATTTAGAACAGTTGCAGCAACACAGTTTGGCTGGGTGGTCAATAGCCTAAGCTTCTGCTTAGTTCCTGAGAGGGAAGAGGGTCTAGATGCCAGGTGGAGAGCTCAAGTTGCTGTGTGTCAGCATAGTACCTGGCACACAGTTGTCATGCACTGACATCTGCTAGCTGAATGTACTTGTATGGCCTGTAACTATCACGTGAGGTAGGTGTTATTGCACTCTGTGAGGTCACTAAGCTCCTAATAGAAAGAGAAGGGGCCTGAACCTAGATCTTATTTTAGTCCCTTACTTTGTCTGCTCATCTATAGAAAAGGAGTGTTCCAGGATGATATGATGGAGAGAGCATGAGGCTGGAAGCGAGGAGACCAGTTTTCTATGCCCAGAATGTTAGACAGGAAAAAACTTGGAGAGCTGGTTGAGGAATGGCAAGTGATTTCTTTTTATGTGCTAGCCCTGATTTTCAGCAGTGGTTGCTGGTTCCCAGGAGCCCTGTATTGAGGACTCCGGGCTGCATCTGGCTCAGCAGGGCAGCGTGCTATGATCAATTAGCCATGTCTGCCACAGGTGTGCAAAGGACTCAAAGGACTCAAGATGTCCACCATCCACCATATTTTCTTTTTCTAGTCCAATCTATTTAATTTACAGATAATAAAATTAAGCATCAGAAAACAGATGTATTCTAAGTCACACAGTTGGACAGTAGCTGATATGTGAACCCAGGATTCTAGACTACAAGTTCGGTCTTTTTTTTTTTTTTTTTTTACTATGTTAGCTATCCTGGTCCTAATACTAGTTATAGCTCCACAAGTATGAATAAGTGTGCTCCCTATGACTCAGTTTCCTCACCTGCAGATCAGAGGAAATAATACCCATTTTATCTATCTCACGGAAATACTGACAATCAAAATACTAGATCTCCAGAACTTTGAGTTCCGAGGCCCACGTTCTTGCTGTTGCACCATGATATTATTAGTAGATAGATGTGGAAACACTGAAAACCATAAGCAGTCTATGAAATGCAGGGTAGTACTATGGGAAGTAAGGAGTCTGGGCTCTAGACTCTGCTTTGGTTGCTCCACACCTGCAGGCTTCCTGTCTCCGTCCACACATGCAGGAGCACAGGAGGGAACTAAAGCTAACAGGACAAACAGACCCTGGTCCCCCTTGTAGGCAGCTGGTCTCAGGTATGTCTTAGAACAGAGCAGGTTGCTGGAGGCAAAACCTCCTGGCGGGGCAGGGTTCCACCCTCTTAGATCTCTCTACCCCTCCTTCCTGCTCTCGCAGTGGACGTCCCACTAGTCAATGAGTATGAACTTGCGTTCGGAACCTGGGACACTGCACCTAGATTCTCACCTCTATGGAGAGATGACGACAGCAGTAGGACTAGAGGGGAGTGAGGCTCAGTTTCTGGGACTTGAGTTGTTGGTTTCTTCTTGTCTACCTCCTCCTTCTGCCTCTCCTCACTCTCCTCATCAAAGGCTCCATCCCCACCTCCCCTGCTCTCTATCTCCTTTTCTTCTTCATGATTCACTCTCTCTGGCCCTTCAGTGAAGTTGCCCACCCCCTGTGGTTCTCTTTCTTCATCCTCAATATCACAGGGATCTCAAGAAAAAGCAACGCCTCCACCCAGACCCCCATCACAATGCACATTTCCAAAGTACTGTTTTTTGTTGCCTTTTCATAAGAACAGCCTGCTGCCCTTATCTCTCTTCCTAGAGTGACAGTTGCCATTGAGTGGAGGTCATGGTTTGGCTTGGTGTTAGAATAGAGATCACTCACTAGCCTTGGATCCATGGGATTGCAGGGCTAAAAAAATCTAGCAAGGTCTTTTAGTCTAAGCAGCCACTGGAAGCATCTAATACTTAGATTTCTAAGTACTAGATGTATTCCTGCACACAAAGAGCTCAGTGGTTCACAGGCAGCTCGTTCTGAGGGACCGAGAAGTTTCCAGTGTTTCTCTCCATTGTGTTTATTTTTGAATTGTCTCTGTTCACTAGAATGTCAACTCCATAAGGGCAACAAGATTTTTATCTGCTGTATTCATTACTGCATCACTATTGCCTAGAATATTGCCTTGCAACATGGCAGGTACTCAAATATTTGTTGAATGAATTAGTAATTGGTCTTGTTTATAATCCATGGAGCCTTTCAAGATAATCTTTTTCATCTTCTGCATGACAACCCCACAAATAATTCCAGACAGTTTTCACGTTCCCTGAATTGTCTCCCTCCCTAAATATTATATGAAGAATTTCCAGACCCTCTGTCATGTTGGGCTAGTCTCCGAATGTACCCCAGAATCACAAAGCAGCAAGGCAGACACCAGACATTTTTCTAACTAGTCCACATTCTCATTTTACAGATAAGAAAATGGAGGTCCATAAACGTATAGCAGCTTTGTTAGAAGGGGAAGCTTAGACTCAGGGTTTTATCCAGTTGGAGATGAGCCAACATAAGAAACTTTGTAGGTAAAACAAATCCCAGACCAATACATTTCCCATCATCTTGATGCTGTCCACATCAGTAGAATTCCAAAACAAATGTCTCCAAAACCACACCACTGTAGCTTTACTTGCAAGCGGCCTCTATTCACTCAACAGGCATTGAGAGTACTGTATGTACTATGAACTACGCTGGGTCTTGGGGATACAGAATTGAAACAAAAGTCTCTGCACACTTGATACTTATAGTCTAGTGGAGACACCTGAGCCAATAACTAAAATTCTATAATATGGCCACAGTGATACAAGGGTAGAGTTGAGAGGGAACAGAGAAGGAGGAGGAGCCCACAAGGCAGCCTTGGGGAGGCAGGGAAGTCTTCCTGGAGGAGGAGGTGGCATCTGAACACCAACAAGACCACACTCTTCTGGGATGGGCTTGTGACTGGCTTCAGCATGAACTCTAGCACATATCTGTCGTACAGCTGGCAGAGGAGGCCACGGAGCTGGTCTTAATCAGACTAATGAATCTCAAAGGCTGTTCTTCCTGTGGACATCATCAACCAGGTCTGTGTTGCCCCAGAAATAGCAAAGTATAACCTTTCAACCAGAGAGCTAAACAGCTTCAAAAGCCTCCTCCTGTGGCTTCCTCATGAAAATCCAAGTTTGGTTGTCCTGCTTTGAGGGTGGAGGGAAGAGGCTGGACTTCCCCACATACGAAGCCAGGTGGCAGCCTCCCTGCTACCACCACCAGAGGCACCTTGGAGGAAAGATGTAACAAAGGCCACACAGGATGAAGGGGAGGGTGAAGGCAAGTTTCTGCAGACCTTTTCAGGAGATTGCTTTAAATGAGCAGAAACGAACTTAGAGCACACACGCTTCTGAAGCCTACAGCAGGGCTAGACTCTTCTAAAGAATTAGATGGCGTTTCTAATAGTGGCTTGGACACTGAAGGAGCAGTAGCATTGCTCTCTACCCCAGCGAGCCTTCAAATGTGCAGGCTACACATTCACTACCCAAAACATTGTGTTTCCCATAGCACAATCTACCATCAACATGCAGCTTCTAAGTGTCCTGGAGAATGAAGGCTGACTTGCCAGGAAAAAGTGAGCCCACAATCGGATGAAGAACCAGCCCCAGCTTGATTGCTGCCTGGAAGGATCTGGATTGGATAGTGGAACTGAATATGTAAACCGAACTCCAGACACTGTTAGGGGCTAGAAACCATGGTCGTAAATCTGGGAAGCCAGAAAACAGCATTACAGGGCTTCGGGCCTTCAGGAAACAATAGTTAGGATGACCCATAAATCTGAGACTTGACTTAACTGAGCCAGAGCAGCAAGAAAGGCACCATCATCTCTGCTTAAGAGAAGGATGATAAAACTAATCCAAAGGAGACGTCTGTCTTTCACGGGGCTGCTGATGCGGAATAAGCCAAGATGCAGTGCCTCAGTTTTCCTTACTGCAAATGGTGGGATGAGCGGCTGATTACTAAAAAATACTGTGCTCTGCTGAGGTTCTCTAATAAAACACTTGAGGTAAAATACAACAAAGAAACCTGGTTTTTGGTACGATTTGTATTCTCCCTGATCACTGGTCCAATATTGATCTGTTCTATGGAGAGGAAGTGACTTCAAGTTTACAAAACGGTTTTCCCTAATTCTGTTCACTCTCAATACAACCCTGTGAGGCACGTAATGTTATCATTAGTGCCCAGAGGAACCAGGCAACTTACTTGGAGTTCATAGCCAGCCAACAGCAGAGCTCTGACTGCCATCTGGTCTTTAAACACCGAAGCCAGGCTGCTGCACTGCCTATGTAAACGAATGTAGCACAATTAGAGGGGCGTCAATATATCAGAAATGCTCCCCTGACACTAAAGGCCAGCCCAGTGAGCAGGTGGAACCCTCACAAGGGGCTCACCTGCTGTGGTCCAACAAATACATATGAAGTGCCTACTGGAGCAAGGTACTGTGCTAGGTACTGGGGACAGCAATGTGCAGTGTACATAGGGCTGCTCTCTGCCCTCATGGCCTCTAGCGGAAGAAAAAGACAAGATGCATGTAGTTACATTACAGTGAGACAAATGGCTGAGGGGGCAGGTGCCGACACTGAGCACACCAGAGGTTTGGGGACAGAAATCTAAGTGGGTTTTACCCCAGTTATCAACCAAGATATTCCTCTCCCTGAACATCTTTGTAATAAAGATCATCAAGCTACTGAAAAAACAGCATAGACTACTATTTCTTGTATGTTCTTCACATAGTTTTGAAAGTTCTAAGACAGATTTTCTCAAAGCTATTGTAATTGAGTGTTTTCTATGTAGTTAGGCCCATAAGTAGTACTGAACAGCTGTTAAACTAGTAAATGTAGAATCTTCACAAAAGCTCTGCAAAGTAGGTGTATTCATACCCATTTTATAGAAAAGTAAAGTGTATTCCAGCTTGGAGGTGATGCAAGGTACATACCCATGTGGGGCCTGTCAAAGGTTGACTGACAGATAAGTGGCAGCTAGCTCTGGTGGTTACCCAATGCACAGTCCATCACAGCTTGCACTGGCTTTTGCATGGACACTGACAGATCCAAAGCTGTACATGCCAAGCACAGACTAAGAGTGCCCTGGACATTGGAGGAGGGACAATGCTCTGGGCTGGATGAGCATTTATCTGGATCATCCAATGCTGGATGAGCACTCATCCATATCACACTGATACAGAGGAAGGGAGGAGGCAGGCTGACTGATGCTGGTCCTGTAGAGTTGTGTTCTCTGCTGGTCCTGGAATCGCATGCTACCTGTGAGAGATCCCAGGTTTCCTTGCCCTGACACAGCTCCTCGATGATCAGACTGGCTGTGAAGTGGCATGGTGAGCAGCCCTGCTCTGACTTGGGGCAGTCTGCATGGAAGGGAAACTGCTGCCTTGTGGAGATCTATACCTAGGCAGGTAATTAGGGGACATTATGCAAGGGAAAACCATTACTGGGGAGTGGAGGGTTAGACTGCACTTAAAGGAGGTTCTAGTGTCCTGAACTACGAGGGTCTACTGCAGCTTGAGACTCTGCACCCAGAAGTCTACTTCCAACCTGGACTCTCCCAGACTCTCTGTGCCCTGAGTCTTCTGGGTAACTGCTACCACCCAGGCCTGGGAAGACTGCATAGTGAGGCTCGGGTATGGGGCAGCAGCAGAAGCCCGAAGTCCACAGAGAGGGGCAGTGGTGCCTTAGCAGCAGCACTTACTCAGCACTGGGCACTGTCATATGCATGGTACATAATGGGGTTCCTTCCCTCACGGATCTTGAGGTCTAGGTGGGAAAAGAGGGAGACTATTTTTATTCGAGGATGGACCACAAAACAAAGAAACTGGTTTTGTTTGTGATTTGAGGAATCATTATCATTACTTTAGGTTTGGGTATATAATCTTTATCTCTTCAGCCAAATTATAAGTTCTTCAAGGGTGGAGCCTTATCTGTTAAGTCTCTTACCCTTATCACTGTAGCACACAGAAGGCCCTCTAGGCACTTTTCTTATGAAATGATGTACAGGTAACGTGTTGCAAAAGGTGGGCTAGTCTTAAATCTACTGAATACCACAGGCCTAGAAGGATGAATAGGTTGAAGTGTTAATTAAGAAGGAATTGTGCTCCTGCCCTGTGCCAGGCCACAGGATGCAAACATGAACAGCACATGGTTTCTCAGTTCAGGGAGCTCAGTCCAGAGAGGGCCATGGTTTGGTCAATGGTACAGCAGTGTAAGAGGCCAGAGCCCAGTGGTTATGAGTGCAGACTCTGGAGCCAGATCATTTGGATTCAAATCTCAGCTCTTAAGAGCTGTGATATGTTAGGCAAACCAGGTAATTTCTCTATGTCTCAATTTCCTCATCTGTAAGTAGCCGTAATTATAACAGTACCTAATATAGGGTTGTTGTGAGGATTAACTGAGTTAAAACATAAAATATTTGTGAACACATATTAACTAATATATAGTAGAGACTGAGACAGTGGCAGGGAAGATGCCTAATTCAGACTAGGGGAAGGGTGCCAGGGAGGGCTCTGGGGAGATGCACAGGTATCTTCTAGGAGAAGAGAGGGTAAGCCTGGCTGGGGAACAGCACATGCAAAGGTCTAGAGGTATCGCAGCTCGGAGCTACATGCCACGTGGTGTAGCTCTTCCCTGGTGCCAAGGAGAGACTGGCAGATGAAGACTGGCCAGAGATGTCTCTGGTTCCCTATCCAGGAAAGGTGAGGCCAACAGAGGCTTGGCATTACTTGCTAAGGCATGTAAATTTTATCTTGAAGGGAATGGGGAACCTTAGGAGGCTTTTAAATAGGAGGGGGTGATAGGATCAGCTTTCTTTCTTTCTTTCTTTCTTTATTTATTTATTTTATTTTTTTTTATTTTTTTTTTTAGAATAAAAAGAATGAAAGAGAGAAAAGAAGAGGAAGAGATTTTAGAAAAAGAGAGAAAAGGAGAAAGAAACAAACAGCAAAAGAAAGAAAAAATGAAAGAGAAAGAGGAAGAGATTTTAGAAAAAGAAAAGGAGAAAGAAAGAAACTGCAAAAGAAAGAAAAAAATGAAAGAGAAAGAAAGACGAAGAGATTTTAGAAAAAGAAAGAAAAGGAGAAAGAAAGACACAGCAAAAGAAAAAGAAAAAAAGAATGAAAGAAAGAAAGAGGAAGAGAAAGAGGGAGAGAGAATGGGATTCTTGTTTTATTGCCCAGGCTAGAATACAGTCTAAAAATG